>JANTCA010057436.1:0-17089 GCA_024741275.1 Chironex yamaguchii
TGTCAGGGTTAGCCATATTTAAAACTGTAATAGTAAAAGTTCCTTGTAAAGAGAACGTGAGATGACAAACATACGACCCGGGGAACAAAGAAGTCAGCAATCAACAAAAAACGTGACGAAAAGTCGTGAGCAGCGTGGCAGACCAACTGTGAAGGATCAAATTCCTGATGATTAAAGCAAATACAGAGATTCCGAATAACCACAAACTGGCATGCAAAACTATAGTTCTGAGTCGGGGTCGCCAATTATAGGATTACTTGACGTTCAAAATAAAACTATATTTATGTGAGAAATAACATCCTACAGACTCACCAAGGTAGACAAAAAATAGTCCACGGAATAGATAAAATATAAAATGACGACTTCGCGGAAGTTGGAGTTTTTATCGTTTCTATCTTCGGAACCAAAAAAGAAGAGAGTTACTTTAAAAGGAACGAGAAATAAATACTTTTTCAAGGAAATTCCAAACCTACGCAAATGACGCAAATGACGCGCCTAGTTGCTGCCTAAGCAAAAATTTCCATATAAAAACGTGTCACTACATGTCCAATGTCCATAGAAGAAATTGCTTTGAGTAAGTTGCTCTTTTACATCCTGGTAGACTGTTAATCACCTTTGGGTTGGTTTTCTGGTCCCAGGACATCTAGCCTGCATAGGCATCAATACTCCACCATAGATGATTATGCTAGAAGAAATTGGATGTCAAGGTCATGTAGATCCAGGTGAACTTCATCAGCCCTGCAATAGGTTCCCCATGTTTTCTGATTTTCGCTGGAACTTGCATTGTGATCTCCCCTTAGACTCCCCTAGTCCAGGCAGAAGGTGAATAAGCAGTTGTAGTTTCATTTCATCATCAGCCATTGTAGTTTCCTGGAGATGGAAAAATTGGTCTATGATATCTTTATATCTGTGAGCCATGGTCTTCAATGCTTGCACATAGGTGAGTAGGCTGTGGTAGAAATTGTTACAAGAGCAATGTTGATTCCCAGTACTTGCGTCTTTCTCAGCTATCAACTGCCAGATGAATACATCAACTTTGTATAGCAAAACGTCACTAACAGCACCTCCATTTCCCTCAATTTTCCTCAATAGTAGCTTCTATAGTCACACAAATTTCAATGAAGTTTGTCCTCATTTGTAAATGCCCACTGTACAATTTCATTCCATCGGATGCAGTCTGCTTTGTAATAAACTGCTTTTATCCCAATCAGTTGATCTGTGAACAAAGGATTAATGACCACCCCAGTGAAGGTCTTTGACAACAGATTTCTTGAGAATACTATCACAAAGTTGTTGTTGAGATGCACTTTCAAGTTCTTGTCTAAATCAGTTGTAGATCTGAGTGGTGCCTCCACTTTTGTTGCATGGTAGGTCGACAATGGTAAAACTCAAAACTTCTGATGAAAGTCTCTGTTCATGACTGTATCTGTAACTTATTGGCTTGAGCTAACTTAATGCATAAAAATTACCCTTGTTTTGTAGAATACAAACAATTCCTGTAATTTGTCCTGACATTAAAAAATACCGGTAAACAAATTAGGATACTTCATTTATGGGATTGCTTATTCCAGAAGAAGGTAACTGCAGTGTGCTATGTTTCAAATCTTCATTGCTCAAGGTCTAATATATACTTGACTAACACTAGTAACAACAGTTTAACATTAAGCAGGTGTGAGTTTTATGTTCAGTCAAACTTACATCAACGTGTGTGAGTTTCACATCCAGATTATGTTGTCTTAATGTCAGACTGAGGCAACTGAGATTGTTATTAATATTGTCAATTGTAAGGGCACTAACTTGACCCAAATTTAAGAGTTGTTGACTGCATTAGAAAAGTCAGGCCTGGCAGTACGAATTTGAGTAAGTGAGCGATAGATCACCCTCCTCGTTGGTGTTAGGCATTGGTGTTATGTTTTGAAGCATATGTAAAAGGAAAACGCACATGTTTGGACTAAAAACGATGGTTCAATAGATGCAACCTGTGTTTTGACCTGAAAAAGTGCATAATAAGGAAGTTGTTGTTTTAGTATGAGTTTTGAGACTTTATGGGATATTAAAAGTTGAGTAAAGGTTTTGTTTTCTATGAAAATCTTTGCTCATATCTTTGCTCATATCTTTGCTTACTTACTTACTGGATCAGAATGCCTTGACACAATCTTTCCAGAGGATTCTGTCACTCAAACATGAAATGAAAAAGTCATGAAGATCTTTAGCTAAACGAAATAGCTTGTTGAAGTAGTAGATTTTGAGTTTCTTTAATAGGAATTTTAGGTCATTAGATAACAAAACAACAACAGTATGCCAACTGCTGCTGCAAATCAGTCTTTGGCAACTCTGAGCCTTATCCTTTTTTGGACCTTTGCACGTTTAGCTACCCATGGCTATGTTTAATTAGGTAATCCTCAACCTTACCTAATCTCCATCATCCTCTCTTTGCATTCGCTTCAAGAACTAACACAGTGACTTGTACTGCAGCTTCTAGGCCGGTTTGTGATGTGCATCTGTGAACTTCCCAAAGGTCAGTCACATTTCTTTTGCCGTCTATTCCAATAATGTCTTAGTATATAATTATAAGTATATAAAGAGACCTCTTCTTATGACTTGGTAAGTAGCACTATATAAGCTTTCTTTATCCTGGTTTCTTCTTTGACATACCTACGTTGCTAAAGGGTTTCTGCTTCTTGTACCCGAAAGTCTGGTAGTGCAACCATAGGGGGAGCCCTGTACCATCCTTCCATTCTCCTACATGTAACACAGCCTTTTTCACACACAGTCTTTCCTTTGCTACCCAGAAACGTGACCTTAACTCTGCAAGTGTTAGTCTTAAACCTCCACAAAATACTCTCCTACGGCAATCAGAAACAAGTTCTGCAAGCTAGTTATTCTTGGGTAAAAGGATTGGGCACATTGCCTCATGGTTTAAGTTGGAATTTATTCCAATCTACCCTTACACCTGAGATTCTCATGTTCTTATCTATCACCAAGTTGATGCCTCATCTTACTAAAATCAGGGTCTTGTTTAAGTTAATCTTGGGTGCATAGTAGCCACCTGTCTCCCTTGCATAACTCTTCAGACAAGGAATCACAACTTTCTGTTTTGTTTAATTTCAAGTTTCTGACAAATTGTAATACCCATGATGTTACTGAAATAAGTCCTGTAACTGAACTATACCTCTCTATGTGAATGATACCAGCACTTTCTCCTACAACAGTTGTAGTTGTTGCTAAAGCTCTATTTGCCTTACTTTCTGCTTCAACTTTGTCTGATTCATCCAAGGTCTTTATTTTGGGCCATCCCTCGCTGCCCTGCAGGGGCCAGGCTGGTCCTTCACACCAAATCTTACTACTGTTAAGTTTATATGGTGTTACACCTCTCAAACCAAGGTCGGCAGGGTTGTCCACCCCGGGTGTGTGACCCCAGTCATCTCTTTTTGATACCTGGAAGAATTTCTCTAACTCAGTGGTTGATAAACTGCTTCCATTCTCCATTGTGGGTGATCCAGTATATTGACAGTATTCACGAGTGTTGCAAGAATATGTGCTGACATAAATTTCAGCGTAGTTGCACTCTATTTTTTGAGAGGAACAACCTTCATTTTGGAGCAGACTAGCTTACTATGGAAACCTTGATCTGTTTCATAAACTAGATAGATAACCGCACAATAGGCCTTGCGGCTGTCGTCCCCAAAACCATGCAGAGAACAAGACTTCACGATTTTACAATTTTCCTCAGAAAGACATCTTGACACTGTCATCCTTTTGACTTGAATTAAGTGTCTACACCACTGTTCCCACTTCCCTCTCTGTTTGTCTGATAGTGGATTATCCCCCTCATTTTCTGACGCATAATTCTGGTGCAACCAGGCCAAATGGGTAAAAAAACTTGCCATGTGCCAATGTGCTAAGAACTGTCCTTTAAATGGGAATCTTTGACACTGTCTTTTCCCCAATCTTACTCAAATCTATTTGCAGTTCATCAACGCCCTCAATTCATCCAAAGAGCCCCAAATTTCCTGTGTATAACTGATTTTCTACCTTTACCTCAGGTTTATCATTTTCAGACTCTTCTTCGAATTACATAACTAATTTAAGAGAGGTCAACAGTGTTGTACTTTTCAATGTGGTGTCTTAGAATGGCATTCATTAAGTAAGGTGATGAAGTGACACCAAACACAACCTGTCTATACCTATAAGTAACGATAGAAAGCACTTTGTCATATATATCCTTGGCCAAAAGGAATCTCAAGCAATCTCTATC
The DNA here is from genome assembly GCA_024741275.1 of Chironex yamaguchii. NCBI lineage: Eukaryota > Metazoa > Cnidaria > Cubozoa > Chirodropida > Chirodropidae > Chironex > Chironex yamaguchii. The sequence continues at coordinate 4,259 of JANTCA010057436.1, forward strand.
AGTTGAGTCTATCTCTATACGGAGAAAGGCATGCAGTAGGTCAGAGACTATTACTTCACGATATTCTCAAAATCTGATAGGTATGCTGTAGAGCAGTGGAGTTAGTGAAGGCCCCACATGCAAACAATCATTTAAGGAAACTCCACTCTTCTCTGATTTACATAAAAACATCAAATACCACACTTCGTTGTGGTTGCCAGAGCTCTGATCACTGCCTGATGTGCTAAGTAATATTCATTGCTGGCGCAAACTCTTTAACTTCCTCTATAATTCCCTCCTGTGACTTCCTCTATAATACCCTCCTGTAACTGTGGCTGGATGATGCAATCGTACTGTCTTATTACAGTTGGGTCCTTCCTAAGTTTAAAGAATTGATTCTTCAGCCGTGACAAACTGACTGCATAATTGGTTGGGAGTGGGCCATGACCCGCCTTCCAGGGTAGTCCTGTAGAGTACCTAGTCCCCTTGAAAATGACATTGTCCAAGGTCTCTATGTAGACGTCGTCTACTTCTTACACTGTTGTGGAATGTAACTACTCTTCCACTCCAAAGGGTGGGTCAACAAAGACGAGGCTTTGCTTCCTTTTTCCTAAAGAACTACAGTACCCTGCTACATGTACAAGTCCTGCTTTGGCTACAAATGTTCACAATTTATATCCTTTAAAAGGAATTCGTGTTATGCTTTATTAATTACTTTTCCATGTCTTTTATGTCATAAGGGTAATTTTATACTCAAAACAGATACTTAATTACGCAAAATTAAGTGTTTCAAGCAATGACCTCGTTTTCATGCTGGCATTCATACGTACTTCGATTACACAATGGTATTTCGATTGAGTCAACAACTGCATCACGCATGATGACGTCTGAATTGTTTACATTTCTTGTTTAAGTGTTTGCATCCTGAAGTAGTACGTTGCTGCATTTGGTACACTGCGTGTCCCATGTATATCTTGTAAATCATTCTCAACTCTGCTAGAACTATTCTCATCCTTACCTATCTGCGGAGGATAAAGCCTCCATAATGGTCTCTTCAAGTACACAGGTTTACCCTTTGAAACGAAACTTACCCTTGCAACTCTTACTACATTGTCATTTCCTCTTACTAATCCTATTACTCACAATTTCCATTGATTTCTCTTCTTACCTTCTGCATATACTGTTACTATTTTACATATTTGCACTACTTCCTTCTGCTCTCTAGCCCTTTAGTGCGACGTGACTCCCACGATCAACTAGCCAACTAGCCCTTCCTCCATTCTCAGAAATGTTTTGATTTAGTGCTCAGATACTTGAATCTGGTGTTACAGCTAACCTCATCATTCACATCATTAGGCTCGATTGTCTCATCTGGCAAACTATCAATCCTTCTGCTGTGAACGTGGTGTGACGGTGTCAGCACTTCTTCATTTGACTAATTGTTCTCATGTATAAGTGGTCTGCAATTTACAGTCGTGTTTACCTCAGCTAATATCGTTACAAGTTCATCATAGGTCAGCCTTGCATTTCCAAGTACCTTTCTCGTGCATTGTTTTACATCACCTGCCATACACTCAAGAAATCCTCCCCACCATGCTGCTCGTTCTAGCTTAAATTTCAATCAATTCTTTTCTCATTCATATACTCTCTTACTTCAGGATGTGCCAAAAGGTTCTTCAAAGCCTTCCTTGTGGCCTTCAAGGTTTTTGCATTATCTGACACAATGTTGGCATCCCTCTTAACTTCCTCATCTCCTAAAGGTTGATGCTTCTAAATCATCAACTAGCTCTAAATGTATGGCCCTGGTGACACAGGTAAACAGAGCAATGTAGATCTTCTCCATACCTTCTGCATTCTTGATGCATTTTTGTCCTGCAAAGTCTAAGCCTACTTTGGAAAATGGTGCAGCTTCCTGGACTCTAAAGCTCGATAAATCAGCTTCTACTGGCACCCTGTATAGTCCGCCTGCCACTTTCTTGCAGGTTACACAACTGCTTAAGACTCCAATAGCTTCTTGTCTTCCCTTAGGCACCCAGTACCTAGACCTAAGCTCTGCTGATGTTTTCCTTAATCCTCCATGCAACATTTTATGATGACACTGTTGTATGATTAGATGTGTTACTCTGTTCCCTTTTGTTAAAATAACAGTTGTTCTGGCTTCTACTGAAAAATCTGAATTTACTAATCTTCCATGACATACCAAAATTCCTCGCCTGTCTTCTAGCCTGACTTCATTCTCAAGGTGCTTATAATTGCATTGCTTCTTCAGCTCTCCTTGGGTGACCTTCACCCAACTTAGCTCACTTTGTCGAAGCTCATGCACTTCCAATATGCCTGTCAGTCTTTCCTCCTGCTTAGCCTTGAGATTGTTGGTTGAACCTTCTTACCCAAGCTGTTGTCCGTACAAGTCTTTCAAAGCTACTGAAACGCTCTATCTCTATCACATTTGCTATTCTTGGGGTTTCTCACACCTCTACTGCTAAGATGTTGACAGCCTTTCTTCTTCCACACACTGGTGTTTGTGGTACCCCATGATCCCCATCTGATGAAGAAGGCCATTCACCCTCTGCTTGTTCTAACCAAACTGGTCCTTTCCACCACAATGTACTGTCTTTTAGTGTCCTTGCATTTGCACCTCTGGATCCAATGTCAGCTGGGTTACACTCAGCAGGACAGTGGTTCCAGTCCCTCTGATCTGCAATCTCCAGGATCTTGTTTACCCTGTGCCGCACAAACTGTTTCCACTCACCCCTGTTCTTTATCCAGCATAGAACTGTCTTACTAACTAGCCAATATCTGACACTATCGATAACAATCTGTGGACTCAAGGCATTTTTAACTGTCCTCACTAACTGGGCAAAAATTAAAGCTGACATTAATTCTAACCTTGGAATAGTGAGTGCTTTCAAAGGTGCCCCTCTTGTTTTACTTGCCAAAAGATGAGCATAATATGACCCGTCCTTTAACTCATAGACTAAGTATACCACTTGAGAATAGGCCTTTTTGCTACCGTCACCGAATGCATGTAAGAACGACCTCTTTACACTATCCTTGGGGTGCTTAAAAACACAACGATGTATCAAAATCTCTTTAGCCTTGACTAATTCCTCGACCCACTTGTCCCATCTTACTTTATGTTCTTCACTTAACAACTTATCCTAGTCTACTCTTGCTACACAGAGTTCCTAAGAAAGTATCTTCCCTGTCACGGCTACTGGGCTAAAAATTCCCAAAGGGTCAAAAACACCAGACAAAGTACTCAACACATTACACTTTGTAGGTTTGCACTCGTTTGGCCTCCTGGCTAGGTTTTCAAAACCAAAACGAATTGTATCTGAATGGTAATTCCATGCCAATCCTAAAACTTTGTGGATCTTTGGGTCATTATCTTAAGTTTGTAAAGATAGCTTGGCATAGTATTCTTCTCCTGAATTATCTATAGAATTCACACTTGAAAGACTTGGTCTGTGCTCTCAAATGTTGGTTGTTCGTCACCCATTTCCGCAGGTGGAATCCGCCTTCTGCCATTCTTATGCTAGACCTCTCATAAAGGTGGAAAGCCTCCTCTACCATATCCTACTTAGTGACTAAATCGTCAACATAGAACCCATTGTTCATTTGCTCTACAAACCTCGGTCCTGTGCTGCATAGTTGCTCAAGTGATGGCTGATTGTCACATTCAATAGAAATGGTGATGCATTTAGACTAAACACAACATGGTTGAACCTGTAAACTTGCAATTTAAAGTTCTCCTTTTCTATGTCATCTACCCATAGAAATCTCAAAAAGATCACTTTCTTGTTTGGCATCGTCTACGTCGAGGAACGCTTTCTCTATGTCCCCTGCTAGTGCCATTCTACTCACTCTAGACCTCAAGAGAATATCAAGCAACAAAGGGTTGAGAGGTGGCCCAACATGTAAGCAATCATTCAGAGAAATTTCATCCTTATTGGCCTTATTAGACCCATTATAGACAATGTGTACACTGTAGTACTTGCATTCCTCCTCATGACACAATGGTGACTAAGATTGTGATCTGCTAAGTACATATTGGGTACCCTTTCAACAATCCCTAATGCTGTCTGTTCTCTTATTATTCGGTCATACACTTTCAACAATTTGGCTCTTTCCTCAACATTTTGACTTGTCTTTTGCCTTAGCAATACAATCGTGAAAATTGCTTGGCAAAGTTTTGAAGACCACTTTCCAAGGCAGTCGTACTGAGTACCAATCTGTAAAATCAATGTTATCTGAGAAGGATTCTTGTACTTCATTTGTCACATGGATTCCTAGACTATCTGAGTCCCACAATCTCTCTCTCTGTTTATCTAAAGTTTTCTTCTCCAACATCACGGTGACATTATTAACAGTTAACAACACTTTTATTCTCTTGCACTTTGCCACAGTTTAATTGCTGCGGACCAGACAGTACCCAACGTAGTTCTGTGTCAATAGCAACTGGCTCATTGGACGTACCCATAAGTTCTTTAATTGAGTGTACATTCCTCGTCCCAACTCAACATGACTATTTCGAATGGCAGAAATATCTGGCACCACAAAAGCTTCAATCCTAATATATTTACTACCCTTAAGGGGGCTAATACTTATTTCAACAACATCCCTTAACTCACTTCTGCTGGCCCGTTGTTCAAACACATTAATGTTATGCCACTGCTTTCTAAAAGCTTTCAATTAAGCATGTGATGCTATTGCCTGAGTAATAAATGACCGATGACTTCCACCATCAAACATAAGCCTTGCCCTAAGATGCATCTTACTTTTACCATTACTATTACCCATAATAAGCCCCTGTGTAGTCTGTTATGCCACATGACCATTAGATTCTACATGCAAACTCTCTGCATTCAAATTGAAGGTAGCTTGTACATCAACAATTCTGTTCTCTTCACTAGGGGCGTCTTGCCCTCCCCCTATGTACATCTGAGGTGCTTTGGTCTCCCGAGTACACAAAGCAGTGTGGTGGTCAGAACTAAAACATTGCATTTAAAATTGCTTCCACATTCTACAGCCTTATGATTTTTTCTTAAACAATTGAAGGAACGTCCATATAAACGAACTTAATTCTTGAGCTCCTTTATGTCTGTTGCTTGCAATCGACATGCCCATGATTCCTCATTCCCCTTGCTTGGGCTCCTACCAACAATGCACTTCCAGTTGTACTTGCAGATCCCCTTTTTTGCACTGGAGTTGGGTTGTTGTTTCCTCTTCCCAACTTAGTAATTTAAGATTGCATCTTATGTTCCTCTCTTAGCTCGAGTTTTCCCAGCAAATCTTTAACTGTTCCGTCCAAGAAAGGCTGTCCTCTCGTAATGGTCAAGCGCACCATTTCCAGTAGTTTCTCCAACAGTGCTGGTACAACAATACTGGAATATGAATCTTCATGAACTCCGAGAGCATTCAGTTATCTATAGTGGATCTCAATAAGGTCACACAAGGTCCGTAATCTCTGTGTGTTCCTGTCTCCAGCTACTGGTGCAGCATTCACCATCTCCTGTATGTGAGCCCTCCTCACAGTATTGCTCTTCCCAAATCGTCATTTTAATAGCTCTACAGCATCCTCGTAATTAGCTGCTGTCAAAGCAAATCCTGATATCACAGATCTAGCTGGTTCTTCTAGTAATGATCTGAGTAATTGAATTTAATCCAGAGTCGAAAGTATTGTATTATCATGTATATTGCTAGCAATTGAAGCCCTCCATTCTTGCCAAAGACAAACATCCTTTCCACTGAAAGTTTTCATTGTCAGCTTTGGTAGGTTCACCTTTGCTGATATCCCTTTTTCTGCCATTTCCGTCACCATCTTTGACGGCTGTCTTACATTGTCCTTCTTCTCTAATACTTTTGAGATTGAAATTGTCTTTCTGCAGCTCACTTTGGAATTTACTGGCATCTTCAATCTCCTTCTCGATGTCGGATTCACTGGCATCTTCATCTACTACGAGTTCTCCCATAGTATCAATATCCAATGATTTTGAAAGTGTCGACTTTCTCTTGAAGTGCTGATTTAATGATTTGATATAATGGTATTCTAAAGTCATCACCTTTAAAATTATCCATGACATACACCTACTGTTTCTAAATCCCAAAGCGTATGGATGTCAGCTGTATTCATTTTAACACTACCATTAATGTTGAAAACAGAGTCATCTTACTCAACAGAGGACTTACTGTGCATAAATTTCACCTGGGGGTTCTTTCAATCTGTTCACCATAACATGGCCCAGATAATTCCAAATTTAATGTTATTTCAACTGCTATTGGTCTTTCTTCCTCCCCTCGTATGGAATGTCCTTTCTGAAAGATCCATAGATAATCTGCCCCTACCAGAACATGTACTGTCAAGCCATCCTTTGACTTACACACACACACATTGCTGAACCCCTGGAGATGTGGGAAGTGTTCATTCACTATTGCTACATGGTCATTGTGCATTTCAGAAACAAAGGCAACCACCACAACCTCAATCTTCGTGCCTGTCTTCCCATCCTCTGACCTCAAGTCTTTTTTAACTACTTCCCTTTCCTTGAATGTTGGCTTAGCATAGCACCTATTCTTTCTGTTCTAACTGGGGAAAGTCCTAACGATTCCACGACCTTTCTAGTAACCTGAACTTTGGCTACCAGAATCAAACAGCACACGTACCTTTACGCTATGCTCCCCATGCACAAGAGGCTGAGTTGTTTGTAAAGCAAGCTTACTCCCTGGTTTACCTACAAATAAATTTATTGTAGTAACAGCTGATTGACATACAGCTTTGGTGTCTTACAATGTAACGTCTTCAAACTTTGATTTCACCTCTCTAGTCCTATCTGATTCATTCCCACATATACTGGATTAATATTTCCCTTACAGTGTCTATATAAAAGCTTTGACTTACATTCAAAGGACTTACGTCCCTTACCTAAGCAACAAAAACAATGCACAAACTTTTGAACAAGTCTCTTAAAGTCTTCCACAGATGAAATGTTGCTGCACTCCTCTTCTCTGTGGGACTCCGTACAAAAGGCACACCCTCTTTCATTCTTGAAAGCAGTGCACTAGCAGTGGATGGAGTCTCTCCTTTCTTCTTGATGGCTTGCAAGCTATGACCTTTAAAGGGAAGTATTGGTGCATGTGAGTCCCATACTTCCGTCTCCTCATGTAGTGCTGACAGCATTCCATCAAGATTCCATTCCAAGTGATCTGGTCTCCCATGTACCATTCTAATATGAATATCCACTGGTAGTTTGTCCATCAAATTTGGCAGAACTACTGCTGAATAACTAGTCTTCGAGATCCCAGAAATGGGTGTCCACATGATCATAAAATTGTCTTAATCGATTAGTGCTCCTTTCATTGTAAACTGGATTGACATAAAGGCGCTCATTGATATGGGCACACTTTTTTAGAGCCGGTTTTCCATTTTATTCCTTTAAAAGTTCCACAGCTGAATTGTAATTTGCTGCAGGAAGGGAAAATCATGCTACCACTCCTCGTGCTACATCCTGTAGAAGGCTTCTCAAATAGGAAAATTTGTCCACATCTGACAAATCCTTGCGTCCTTGTACAGCACTGGAGAAGTTGTCCCAGAATTGCTGCCACAAATGGGCTTTGCGGTGTAATTTTTTCAACTCCAGTTTGGGCAATTTCAACCTTAACGTAATTGGCAGCCTCTCCTTCTTGGCAGCTTGCTATGTAGGCTGAATAATTTCGTTCAATGTATCCATTATTAAGGCTATTTTGACAGTGAAGTTTGTGGCCTCTTCGACCTCTCTTTTACAGGTCTCCTCATCCTTGTAAGTGCTAAGTAAGTCGAAACTCTTTCATCACAAACCTTTAGCTTCTGCTGTAGTACAAAGTTGTACTGTTTCATTCTCAAAATGCCCCTGCCTAGACATCCGTTGCTTGGCAGATGACTGGCAGTAACTTTGTGACATATAATTTGTGTCCGGCTCTTGCTTTCTTTTTCCTTGCTATTTCTTTCGTTTCAGTGAAGTCTGTATACAAATATTAACGAACATTCAACAATTATTGGGTCGGTGGAGCAGTTATAGCAGAAGCGTCCAAAATTCATGCTTGTCGGAATGATAGAGTTACAAAGATCAATTTCACTCGTTTTAAGAGGACTGTATATTAAAATTCACTCTATACAACTACAAATCAATGTTCAATTTTATGACAATTATCCGTATGAAAGAACATTTGATTACACTCAAGTACGCCCTAGTGTACCTTCTTATGCAAACCTGGAATACACTTTAGTTTTCAATTGCACAATAGAGGCTTAACAGTTTAATGTGCCTCTTACATCACACTTAATTACATCTCAGGGTATTTTACTTACACCTCAAACTGAATACCCACTTACAGACGTTAAATCCACACAACCTTGCATCATGAACACGTTTACAGGGAATTTTACATCATTAGATAACAATAAAACAATAGTATGCCAACTGTTGCTGCAAATCAGTCTTTGGCAACTCTGAACCTTTATTTCCTAGAAAAGTAAACATGCCTTACTTAACACATGGATACAATGTTTGCATTTGAGTTGCAGGCCAGTTAGGAAGTAATCTAACGTGGTGTACACTTCCGGCACACAGCATCAGATTTTTATGCAATATAATGATACTCTTGGAAAGCTGAATAAACCACCTAAATGCCGTGGTGTACTCGGGAAGATTTTGTGGAATAGAAAAGTCCTGTTAGCTATGTGTGGAGTGACTTTAATCATCACATCTCATACGTGTTATCAAATAATTTTCTGCAATACTTATAATTTTTAAATTTTAAATTTACTATTTATACTCAATGCATACATTTCGATACTCGTTTACAGGACGAAATATCCATAGTGATTATTTGTGCAATAAATCCTAGTAACAAATGTTCAGGACTAAAATTACGAACATTACTATATCAATCCGTATTGTGAAATCAATTTATTGAGATCATCTAAAATTCCATACAAACTCATTCATTTAATGCAATTTCTCTTTTTACGTTCAAAATCATAGCTTCTTAAATAGTGTAAGATAAAAACCGTCCAAAAATATCAACCAATGAAACTATGACTATATTGAATTAATAATTTCAAAAGAGAGCGTTTCTGCAAGGGTTTGTTCAACATCTCTGACTTTCCTTTCTGACACACTTTAATCTTACAACATTATCTTTACCCTTAAGTCTTCCACAATACATACTGTAGAATACAAAATACCTGTTTAGATGGAACCACAAAGCAGTATTCAATAGGTATGAAAAAAGTAGCCCCAAAGACAGCTCTTTTGAAGCGGAATGCTTTTATTTTTGTCTCTTCAGCACAAACATTTTAAAGCCACTAGAACTGCAGGCAATCTCTGTCTGAAGGTGTCACAGAGTTATCCTTATTATACAAGATCTTCCCATTGGATAAACCACTTGAGTTCTTACTTTACCCCTTTAAAAAGCAGATATCAAAAATGCACCATGGAAATCAATAACTACACCTAAAATCTAATTACTGAATACCATTGCAACCTTCAATCTATAAAACCCTAAAGTTCTTTCATTAAATAGCAAAATGAGGATAAGTCTCTTTAATCGGCTCAGTTAAGTAGCAACACATTAACTCACCAATCCAGTGTAAATAGTCTGTCAGTACTGTGGTGTGCATTTTCTGCCAAAATTCATGTCATAGATTTTGTCTTGACATCTTGGGTTTTTGATGTCATCATTTGATTTTTCGTATGCTTCAATTTTACTTCATGCCTCGATTTTGCCTTGATTTTGATCTGTAGCATTTTTGGTTGCTTCGATTTTTAACTTTTCAAACCATAAAAAATACAGAAAATGCACACCATACAGTATAGCCATGATTACTTTGACAAATGTTGCATATTTTGAAATCCGGATCTGGTGGACCACTTATAAGATATGACGAAATGTATCTAAGGCGAGAGGACTGTATATTTCTTATTGTGATTATGTACCCAACAAAATCCAAACGAACAATAATTAACTCTCCCCCTGATCAGCGAGTCTTTACAAAAATTCAAGATCAATCTCATAAGACAGCGATGCAAAACAGAAATACATTGCATAATAGAAACGTAACAGTTCTCAAACACAACAAAAAATACTCTTTTTGAAAAAGATTAAAACGGATTAATTCAGCCAATGTAGTGTTCTCCAATAAGATTATAAATCAGTGTGAGTATAGGCGAAAGTTTTGGTGAATTCTAATATCTGGTATCACGTAATATCTATGGCTCGATTTACTCCATCACATCAAAGGAAGCTTTGATTGTTGGTCAAATAGTTTGCCTATAACCTTACTGGCACCACCCGTATAGGAATGAATATCTTCACTTTGGTTTAAAAAGTGTCATTTTCGTTTACACTGTTTTCACGCCAATATTGATCCATAGCCTTCTCTAGAATATTGTCTGCATAATGGAGAAGGGGACTATTCTCCGCAATAGCCATTTCGTTTACCGAAACGGTTTTCACATTACCGTGCCTTGAGATGAGGCTTTCAACAAGACGTTCGACAGAAACTTTTACCGAAGCTGTGCAAATGCAATGGACTATGATACGTACATGTTTTAAATGGGCAGAAATGTCTTTCCCAAAAATTTGCCGAATCAGTTTCTTATTGTCCAATTTTAAATGGTCAGATTTGGACAATTTAATGAAATGTAGTTCGACAAGACAAATCCAATTTTGCACAGGTTTTGTCTGTCATTACCGATGATGGTTTATTATCAGGTATCTTAAGGGTCAGTTTTCGCATCTCCTCCAATATAGAATCAAGTTTCTTACCATTCTCTTCTACCACTGAACGCATGTCTCCATCGCAAAATGACCCTAGGTTCATATTTAAGGATTCTTGATTTAAAGTTGCAATGCTGATATCACCAGCTGACGCTGTAGAATAGAGAAGATTGACATTTTCACTCCTATAGCCCAGCTTGCTTTTCTTGCATTGGGGTTCGTTGTTAAAAAGGAAATAGTTTGCTGTCCCTTGACCATTTTCGCTTGCTTGTGTATTTTCCTACAATGTTGGGATAGACTTTCGTACAGCATATGCTTCTCGCAATAATAAAATATGGATCTCTTTGCTTTGCTTGGATACATGGTGTAAATCACAGTGATCAACCATAGAGTAGCTACACTACGCATCATGGATCAGTACAGCACACTAACTTCACAGACACTGAGTCTGTAACAAACTTCGGTGTTTGAGTGGCATTTGCACATCAGGTTGCCAAGGTAATTGGTATTTTGGTAATTACCAATGGGATGTAATTAATTAATTTCTGGAAAGACAACGATATCAGTCAACATCAAAATCAGACTGATGCGAGCCATAGTTATGGTAACAGCTTTATATGGCTGTGGAACATGGACCCTTACGAAGAAAGCAGAGAAGAAGATTCAAGAATTTGATTTAAAGTGCTTACAAAGAATACTTGGAATCTCATGGAAGGAGAGAAAAACCAATGAATTTGTCATGACAGAAATAGAGAGACAACATGGTCCACTCGACAGCCTCGTGAACATAGTGAAGACCAGGAAAGTCACCTGGTTTGGCCATGTCTCTACGATGGAGGGAAGTATGAGAAATGACATTATGTTTGGAATGACAGAGGGAAGTAGAGGAAGAGGAAGGCCAAGGATGAAAAGGGATGATAATGTCAAGGAATTGTGCGGCAGAGCCATCAACAAATGCAGAAGGAGGGCCGATAACCAGGGCAAGTGGTGTAAGGATGTCTGACAGTGGGTGCACCAGTGGCCCTGGCTACGGTTATGATGATGGTGGTGATGATGTATGGGATGTAAACCAGGCCACTGAATGCATTTCAGTTCGTAATTTTAATCCGCATTGTGTGTTGTCTGAATTCCGCTGCAGGTATTTTGACATGCGCCAATGGCCATTAGGTGACAAGATTATTGTTGACACCCTGTGACGGAATGTCTGTCTGGGCTTGAATAGATCTAGAATTAGCAAGCATTGGATATCGTTGGCAGAGATTGCTTTCATCCTGTCACATCCCCGACTAATATGGCTTTTGAAAATTAATCAAATCAAACAAGATGATTGACGTTTGTTATGCAATTTATACTACATGAATGCTGAAAGATCTGGCAACATGTTTATATCTTCACAGCTATATTTCAATCTCAATTCTTTGATTTCTGACTTATACCGCTAATCAAACCTCCACATAGATAAAATAAATGACCTGACGTTGATCGTCTAATCATCATGTCACCTGCCCAATCAGAATCACTGTATCCATACAATGTGACTGTTCCACATTCCTTAGCATCGAATAGACCTTTTTGGTGTTACGTCATATGGCCCGTTGTCAATGGCAACGATCGAACGAAGGGGCAAACAATAAGGTCCGTCAACAGCGTTTCCTATGGAGCATGGTCTTGTTTTGGTATTAGTGTTTTTAAGGTCTTCTGCATTGCATAATGCCATCTAAATACATTAATAAGTGCGGAGAAGCACACTTTCTTTGTATAGAATTACTGTCTTGTGAAGTATACTTGCCATTTCTGGCAGTAAGGTCAGTGTATGTTCACAACACAAAAACCTAACCTCGACAGAGTTAAGTCTTTGATGTAAAGTTACTAACATGCAGCTCTAGACACCTGATCTTGGCCATAAGGTATTCTTTTTCTTGCTTCAAGTCAGTCTTCATGACTGTCCATTTCAACTTCAAGTTCAGTGGTACTGTAGGCTACAGAATTGAAGAATCTTCATTAGGGGAAGCGTCTTATGTATAAATAGCAGTCTGCATGTGTAGGGATCACGTAGTGTTGAATAGATTTGTTTCGCTGTGTGATTTTTTTAGG
>JANTCA010057447.1:0-17087 GCA_024741275.1 Chironex yamaguchii
CTCATCATTCTCCCTCATCATTCTCCCTCATCATTCTCCCTCATCATTCTCCCTCATCATTCTCCCTCATCATTCTCCCTCATCATTCTCAGTGGCACGTTTCTTTGTCTTTGTTCTAAGAAGGTTTTTCAGCTCGTGACTAACCTTTAATTGCATCCTTTTCAGCAGTATTTAGGATGAAGCCTCTCTTTCATCCTTTTCGGCATCGTGCTTGGATATCTAAGTATGTAGTTAATGTGTGTACACTCCAATATTTTGAAGATTAGTCATTTCCCTATTTTTCTTTAATTTGATTGGTTAATTCCTTGTAAGATCCTTTTGTCTTATCATATATATACAAGACATTTTATTGTAAATATAATCTTCTTTTAAGCGATCAGCTTAAGTAATTCGGTATTCTCTTACGGGAGTTCATGCTACAGAAACGAGTTGTATTTTGTTCGTCTGTAATACTCTGCTGCTACAGAGGTTTAACAATTAGCCATTGAACAAGTAATCTTAGGTTTAAAATAACTGTTGTTTAAATAGCAAGTCATATTTATTAGTTATGATAAATGCAGGTAGCATAGAAAGCTTAGAATTGTTTATAAAAAATGTTATCCTCAACTGGTCTTATCGTAATGCTTATTACCTACCACAAAAGGTTATATTTTTGCAAGCGTTTATCTACCTCACTTTGTGTCTGCTTTCTTGTTTGTTTGTTTGTTTGTTTGTTTGTCTGTTCTCTTATTTCTTTGCCTGTTAGCGAAAGAACTTGAAATGCTTTGATTGCATGGTTCTGAAATGTTATCAGTACATTGGGGCTTTCAGTTGTTTTATCTTAGTGATGATATGGGTTAAATCTTGGATTCTGGATAAGTTTGGAATGTCCTCTAACATTGAGGTGAATTGGGCTTCAAATTTCATTCCGTAATATCTTAGTCAAGAATGGAAGAATAACGTAAAAATTGACTGATGCTAGCGAGATGAGATTCTGTATCATTGTGCAAGGTGTGATCCTGATCCAGACACAATTCTGGATGCTACAGTCAAGTACAGGAGAAGATACGGCTCAACGAGAGGTACCTCCACGTGGTGAGGCGTGGATCATGCTGTTTTCGGCATGAACGAATCCTCTCAACCCACAGGTACCGATTTCTTAATTTCTTAACTTCGCTTGTCTAATTTTCACCCAGCAGCACTCTCCGTGTAAGTACCGCTTTTGACTCCGTCAAAGTTACTTCATCGGGCTGTAGAGTGATCTGCCGGAGGCGTCTAATGACCGCGTATGTTACGTGTGCCCTCAAGGAGAATTTTGAGATCCCGGTGGCGTTCACTAGGTAGTTCGTACGGACGACCTAGACGTTTAGCCTTCAGGCTGACCTGTGTCATACATACATACATACATACATACATACATACAGGAAGAGATAGTGTGCGTAGAATTTTGAGCACTGCAAAGTAATAAATAAAGGTACAGGTATGCAACTACCTTTAAATTGTCCCTGAGACTCTGAAAATGAAGTACAGTGACAACTTGAACAGGCGTTTTGATAACTACTTTAGGATAACAGTTACTGTTTGTACATATTTTATTGAACCAGTTTGTAAATCTGTTGCTATTTTTGGCATTGAAGTCAAGAAATGAATATTAAAGAAAAAACATGGTACAGCTTTTAAAACTATCTTTTACCTTCGCCAAGGAGGTTATGTGATTAAACTTGTTTTACTATTTAAATAAAAATATTACAAACTACACAACTGTCTTTCATGGTTATCAATGATAAAGGTATGTTTTCATGATTAAGAATACAATCAAATAAATAACGGACTGTCATTTTTGGTGTGAATCAAAAAAGAGGAAACTCAGTTGGTTGCTCGTAATCTACGCTCTTCAAATGCTTTTTAGGATTTGTGTCAAGATCACGAAGACAGATAAAAGATACCTCACTTTACTCATTTGGTAATATACTGTAATCGCCAAACGTTTTCAAACCTTCACTTTTTATCATCAGGATTTTAGCTAAACAGCACAATAAAACTGTAGGGAAGTTATGTATTTTACGTTTGTGGCCCCATCAGTATTTTGACCCAGGTGTATGCCAGCAGCCATTTATTTTTCATCAATAACAATAATAAGGCACAACTTTGTATTTTGAAAAACTTTCATTACTCTCTAAGCATCAAGTATTAAAATAATTACAAGATCAAACTCTTTATAATATTAGTTTTACACTGTGATGCGCAGAAATAACAGAGTAATTCCATGAGTGCAGAAGGTCAACTGAAAAGTTTATTCTACTTTAATTAGGCTTGGTAGAAAATAGATCTATTTGCTTATCAAAAGTTACAGGAGAATGAATAAATATATATTAAGAAAACGTAAGAGAATTTGTGAAATGGTAAGGACCATTTATTGCAGCTGGAAAATTTACTGAGGAGAATCAATTGCAAGGTAATACTATTTGAACAATCTTTTGGTGATACAAAACTTGAAAATCGCCTTGAAAAATTGCGACATTGCACCAAAAACATACCTAAAAGCTCTTTTCGTTGATTGGTATTACTGGAGACCAATTGGAGTAGCAACAAGATAGACAAAAGACTGCATGTTTTTTTATCTGATTTGTACCGTAATGCTGAACACGGCAACCAACCAATTAGGCCATAAAGCATCAACTATTTAGTAACAAAGGCCGTTACATTGGCCGTTATATTGGATCAATGCTATCCTTTCTACATAACCAAAAGTTAACATGATTACACTCATCAAAAGCTATGCACGGGTTGAAGACCTTATAGGACAAATAAGCTTGCCATTTACAGTAAAAGAAAAAAACTTTTCTGAAGATATTATAATCCTAATCCATCGCATTCGATAAGGCATAGAAGCTATGTAAGTTAAATTGTCTTCTTGTTTGAATGCTTTGACCTTAAGAGGACCTCAATTACACGGAATCTTCTCCTTTTAAAGCAAATGCATTTTTATCCGGTTGAAAATGGATGGTCATTTTGAGTATGGTTTTGACTCGGCTGTTCGTATGCTTTTAGTATTGTTTGTAGAAGTGATTCATGACTGAACTGTTTATAGTGGTTGACTCTTGGATAGGCTTCTATCCTATCATATGAATATTGAATTAGTAAGTAAAAAAGTATGTAAGTAACATGCGATTTTAAACTTTTTTAAAAACTATTACCTAACTTGCAACCCGTACCCGGGAGCATTCCAGGTGACAGTCTACGGAGAGGGGTGCGTTCGTGTCCAAACTTAAGGTGCAATTTCATTCCCAATTACGTCATCATCAAACGTCTTCCCTACAGTAGCCATTGAGCCTTTCAAACAATTTTAATCCTCAAATACCCTGTTACTCTTAGACTAATCTCCTGCTTTAACCCAAGACAGGAATCCGCCTCTTAATAGACAGATATTTAAGGACGAATTCCTGTCTCATCTTTCAGGAATTTTATTCTCAAATTTTGAATTAGCTCTGTGATATAAACCACAAGGTAATTGCATCCACTGAGCTACTTGTAAAGTACCCAACATACTTACTGTTATATCATACAACTTTTCTGCTTGGTTCTACGGACTATTCAGTAAGAATCCGACAAAATGACGACAATCTGTTTCAAACCCCAAGTAACAACTGACTTTTACGCAAATTTCTCTCATATTTATTGTCAAAAACGGGAAATTATTTACAGAATCAAAAAATTAACAAATAATCAAGTTCTACAATAATCTTGATTACGATCACTGTTAAGTAACTTAGTAAACAATTATCCACCCACGCTATTTCACATTTGTTTAACTGAAATGCTCTGACACAGATCTTAGACAATGACACAAATGTGCTAAGTGCTGCAATGCTCACTACTACGCTGCTGAAGCGCTGAAATGCCCAGAATAGCTGCTGAAGCACATTGCACGGCAAAGGGGTGACTCACAGCTATCCGAATCTCAACACTTACGAACTACGTTCCCTTCGATTCAATTCTGTGGAGTGCAATCAATTTCTCGTCGCCTTCTGTGAAATATGGGTTGAAAGTGTTCTCATGGCCTTTCCTCCCAGATTACAGTATCTTGGTCTCGGTGAGGTCTGCCTTTAAGCTTCATTTTGATCAAAGCATTTGTCAACCTCTCTAGTGCTTAACTTTACTCAAATCTCAATTGCTCTCTCTCTCTCTCTCTCTTAGCACGCAAGCAGTCTTCTTTTAAAAGACTTTAATTTATGCTGTTTATGGGATTTCTGTGTTGTATGAAGTAAATAGTACTTTTCGTTTTCTTGCTTGAACAATCTTTTTGTGTTTTCGTATTGAACTTCTGTCTATAGATTTTGAACAATCTTTTTGTTGCGATAAAAACGAACTTTCAAGCATCCCACTTGAAACTATGCCTTGTGAGGCCTTGCATGTTTGGTTATTTTCGTTCTTACAAAGATCCCACTTCAAACTGTATTTTCTGAGGTATCACGTGTTTTGTTATTTTCGTTTTAACAACTATCCCACTTGAAACTATGCCTTGTGAGGCCTTGCTTTTTTGGTTATTTTCGTTCTTACAAAGATCCCACTTGAGACTTTATCTTCTGAGGCCTCACGTGTTTGGTTATTTTCGTTTTAACAACGATCCCACTTGAAACTATGCCTTGTGTGGCCTTGCATGTTTGGTTATTTTCGTTCTTACAAAGATCCCACTTAAAACTGTATCTTCTGAGGCCTCACGTGTTTGGTTATTTTCGTTTTAACAACGATCCCACTTGAAACTATGCCTTGTGAGCCCTTGCATGTTTGGTTATTTTCGTTCTTACAAAGATCCGACTTAAAACTGTATCTTCTGAGGCCTCACGTGTTTGGTTATTTTCGTTCTAACTCTATTTACTTTGTGAACAGGGCGATCCAATCATATTACGATCATGATAATATTAAATATATTTAATTGTTAATGCTTTATGGAAGTTGCCGACCATTACGCAGGAGGGACTTGTGTATTTGACCAATCAAATACACAAGTTATTCAAATGCCTTGCGTGGCAAACTGCTAACAACACGAAATAGTTATTGTCATAATTGCTTTAAAATAATCTACCGGATACGTAAACAGGACGAAAACATACAGAAAGTAGTGCATTCATAAGCTCCTCGTTGACGTCCTTATAGATACGTACACACAAAACTCATTGATAAAGTTAAATGTCAGCCTGCTCAAGAGACACGTTGTGAATTAACTGTTAGTAAAAAAACCGACAGTGCAGTTTTCCGACCCACGTGGCAACGCTGGAATTCATAAAAAATCAACAGAGCATTGATTGTTATGGTGTGTTATTTGTAGAACAGAGCAAAGTCACGATTGTGACCATTAGAGTGTCGAACACCGGTCTCACGATTGCAAATCTGACGCCGTTCCTACTGAGCTAGACAGATTAATGTAATAGACAGAGAATGTCGGAAGACTGTTATTCAACTCCGTGATTTTCAAAAAGGCTGTTGTCTTTAAACTGGCATTTGCAAACTGTAATGGCCTTTTTGTGTGAATCGCATTGGCCAGAATCGCCAGATTTCTCAAAAGTGGGAGCTGGACCATCACCACGCCTGTTCGTATACTACTGGTTTCGGGATGCTTTTCCCCGTCTTGGATGATTTCCTCTAGAACACGCATTTACATTCAAGTTGTCAATCTGTATCACATGGTTGCTCTGTCTATCCAATAGACATAGTAATATTCTACGATGTTTCTTTCCTTTGAAGATTAATACCCAAGAGAGAGCGTCTGAGGAAAACATTTTAATGAGTAGAGATATATTTTAAGTGTTTCGCCTGTACAGTGATGAATTTTCTAAAAGAAGCCAAATTCCCGCCTTATTAATGGATTGTGTTGTGTCTGCCAACTTTTTTGTTTTCACCGTGTTTTTCACCTTCTGGAATTGTGTGACAACTGTAAAGTTTCTATGTAGAAAAAAGACACCAACCCTAAAACTTATCCGAACCCATAGAACAAGTTTATGAAATGTTTTGTCGTCTTTTGTAACTTCCTCTTGCATATTATTTCTCAATACACAACTGTTTGATGCATAGTCAAGACGATAAAGTGCCCAATTTTGGACTCCAAAGACCTTGGATGCAGATCATAGTTCGAATCAACAAACAAAAAACCAACGCGATTTTATGCAGACTCAGTGAGGCTACCGACCTCGAAATACTACCCTGACTACATTTCTGCTGGCAAGATTCCAGTTACATTCTGTCAATCACTACACTTAAATACCTGTTTACTTAAGGCCATGTTTGGAAGGAATCAAACTCTACCCAATCCTTTCCAACTCGACCATTTTTCGTGCGCAGATGTTGAAACCTTCGAGAGCCAGTATTGATTCATGCCTCAGGCCCGAGCCCCGTATCTATCTCGCTTCCTTTCGCTGTAGGTTAACCCACATTTTCACCTGCTCAGAGCATGTATTTCTTTATTTCACCTATTTCCAAAGGTTTCCAAACCAAGCAGACTTTGAAATTAATGGTGGGTTCAATGATATCCAACGCTATGTTTTGCTGTGTATATTTTGATATTTACTCATACAAGTGCGGGTTTCACTATTCATGTCAATAAAATCACATTGTGTATTTATGAAGATGGCAATTGAAATCCAAGATTTCGTAAAAACCGATTGGACTCAGACTTCTCTTGCCTTCTTAGGACTGATGCAGCTGTCCCAAAGTAGAGTCATACGTCATAAAAGAGCATGTTTTTGGTGTTTACTTTCTAAAATCAAATCCCTCTCTTAAAGTCTGTTGGCAAAATTGATGGTTGGCATTGAGATTTAAACAAGATTTGTTTTACGTCACCATCTAGCATTCTTACCTACGAAGGTGGGTATCGATAGTAAAAGGTAAAATAGCACATGAATGTAACTGAGCACCTTTGTAAAATTGAGATTTGAGCACAAGTTGGGAATCCTAATTTCTCTTAAGAACACTGGAGGCAATTCCACGGATTTCTGCCGGAAAAGTTGTTGCTGATCCGTTATTTATATTTTTAGGTTCTTGTGGAAGTAAAATTGTTATTCTTATCAGTTTCCCTGGAAACAAACATCGTCTTAGGTGCATTTGCTCAGTGTGCTCTCTGCTTCACCTGTGTTTAAAGATTCTCACCTTTTTTGTTGGTAGGCAAAAAGAATGTTGGTCACGTGGTGTTCATGTTTTCACGCCCTCAGCCAGTGAGAGGAACACTTTGCAATTGATCATTCACTTCACAAGAATCATGGCCGCCGCAGACAACAAGTGGCGAAAGGATGCAGCCGACCAAAATTTTGATTATATGTTTAAGTTATTAATCATTGGAAACTCCAGTGTTGGAAAAACAAGCTTTCTATTCCGCTACGCAGACGATTCGTTCACTTCTGCTTTCGTCTCAACAGTAGGAATTGATTTTAAAGTTAAAACTGTTTTTCGCAACGAAAAGAGAATCAAGCTTCAGATATGGGATACAGGTGCGTATGTTTTAAGACTATAATATTTTTTGATAATATAGCTTATCCTTTTAGTTGCGGCAGTGATATTAGGGAAATTTTCTATGGTGATCGATGAAACTCTCTGTTGATTCTTTACTGCATTTGGACACCAATTCTAGCAGGTTATTTTCTCAGCTGTCATCCTTCTCACTTTATTTTAGCGTTCCCTGGTGACAGATTAAATGAGTAGATTTAGAGGTATCGTAAAGATTTTTCCTACCTGCAAGTGGCTGTTTTCAGTTTGAATATTTCACTTTTAACCATAAGCTTTTATCTGTGTCAAAAGATTTGATGCTGAAAATTTGAGAATGATTTTGTCTGGAACAGAAGTGCCCTAAACATGTCCTGAGTCGCTGGTTTCACTGCATTATCATTATCGTTATGATTAGTTTAAAAGTAGAAAGCTTTTAGATGTATAAAATTTATAATTTGCTCTTGTGAGAAGAAAGGCCGTTATAGATGTAGACTTATATTATATATATGTATATATCTGCTGATAAATTTCACATCAGCAGGATCTAAACATTGGTCATCAAATGTGCAAATTTTTTAACTTGAACCCTCATCATTTTGGCTTAACTGACTCGAGTTATCGCCATCAATAGGATTTTAAGGCTTTCGTGTTAATTGATCTTCAGACGGTGCTTTTTGTTACTAGTTTATACTCCTACATGGCGATTGACGGTTAACTATTGAAGGGACATGGTGGGATGCACCGTGGGATGATGATATTTGTAAACTCCCTAATCTTGTAAAATGTTTTATACACGTTTTTTAAGCCTCATTTTTCCCGTGGTTTTTGGCTCATATAGTTATTCCTTTCTCAAGTTGCTTACGACACCGTGTTTTGTGGTATTTCTCATTGACTTGGTCAACTTATCTCTTCTCATTTGGTGGCCTTTGCAGCATCATCTCGTTACCACAAGATGTCGGCAGTCTTAGTGGGTATATTATTTATTGCATCTTTTCTTGTGACAAAGCAAAATTGATTACCTATGTACAATTTTGGAATTCTAATGTGCTTTGTGAGGCACTTAGCTGAAAGGATCATGGAATTCGTGTGCCTGGGTAATGGGTAACTTTCCCTTGCCATCTCTTGTCTTTAGGCACGTTTCTAAAGTGTAAAACTCGAATGGGTAGTGTGGCAAAGATGGTCTGATGCTACTGACAGTGGTCATTTGTATAGTTTGCAATATGCCAACATTCCACCATAATCCTTTTTGCTAAGAAGTGGGTGTCTAAATTCTTTTATGTCCAACTTTCGTATTCCGTCTGAAGCATTTATTATTCCATTTAGAAAAGATAAAAAGCTTTCCATTCAGAAAACATAAAAGCCTAAGGACTACGGACGTCAAACAAGATTTTGATCTACTTAGTAATTTACGTTTGAATATCAGAATTAACAGAAGAAATTTCTGGATGAATAACTGCGGCATTTTTTGCTGCAGATCAGAATGCATGAAATAACAAAAACGGCGGGGTCTTATTATCCGGCATGACATATAGCCACTTAGTCTGATGTTGAGGCTTTCAAGTATCTTAGTGTGTCAGATAGCATGAAAATCGAATTAGTTTGTGAACATGCAGTTTGGATTGCATGTTTATACCTCGCTATCCTGAATCTGAGCTCTAACAAACCATCATTGGAACATTTTAATACCTGTTATATTTAATAAGTGAACAATCTTGTTGACAGCCAGGTAAAAGTTAATTGAAGTTTACGTCAATCAGATAAAACCACATTCATTTATTTCATCAAACTGTTGATCTCCTACTTGTGGTATAAACTCAGAATTCAAGCTAGTAACCAATAATTTTGTTTTGCCAAGGATCTGTATTGAACCAATGTGATACACAGAATTGTGTAGCAAATGTTATCTACTCTTGATGGTTCTATTCATTTTTTGACAACTCTGGCAAATATATGCTTCACCCTATTTATATTTGTGAAGTATTTTCTTTTCAGATCATGTAAATGTTGTCCTTGGGGATTTGCTTCATGGATTTTGTATTGTGAAAGTATCCTACCTAATTCCTTGTATTTTAACTAATGCCCATAAATCTATTTTAAAAATCAAGTGGCTTTCAAATGATATGTTCTGTCATGACATCACCTTCAAGTGCAATATTAGTCAACAAAAATCACAACATTGAATTTGTTTAGTGTTTTAAACTAACTTGCACAGCTATGCATTTTATCATCAGGATTAAGCCAGTGACAACTGATAATGAAAGGAATATTTTTAGTCATATATATACCCGAAATTTTCATTACAATATGCTCATAATTTTTCAGAGCTGTGTTGCTAATAGACAGCTAGACAGGCAGACAGGCAATTGAATAGGTGCTTATGAAGTAATAACCTCATTGGTGGAAGGAAAATGGATAAGTGTAATACAGATATATGTAATACATTATATATGAAAATGAAGCGAGTGGGCTTAAGCTCCTTCTAGTATTTAATTCTAATGTATTTTTTTGGTAGCCATAAGCAACCATTGCCAGTCATTCTCATATGCAAGCCTTTTAATATATAGTTTCAAATAGCATTGAAAATGTCACTGTAGAATTATAAACATATTTTAATACTAAACAATTTACTTTGCGATAACTGTTCATGTCAGATTACTATAATAATAAAAGGATATTTTTGGAAATGTGTAATATAAGGTGATCATATGTCATGAAACGTTTACAGGACACTCTCAGGGGTAAATAAAAGAAGATGAGAAGTATAATGTTTGAAAATAGCATTCACTTGTACAGTGTTTCAACGCATTAGCTGAATTAGAATCCTTAACTTAACAACTCATGTACCACAACTTCAAACTCCTAAGTCAAACACATATTTAGTTTATACTGTGAAATTATTTTTGTGGTCAATCATGGCCATCCTGATTGGTATGAACATATTAAAACCTTGCATCAATTGTATGAAAAGGACAAGACAGTTTATTAATGACCAATGTTTGATTCTGTCTTCTATTATTATAATTTATCAAAAACTTCGATGTGTTTCCTATACATATATAACTGTGTGCAATATCCTATACTGGTTATGTAGCTGTGCATGCCTTATTAGCTAGTAAGAAAGGTATGTCTGGACAAGTCAGTGAATTGCTTATACTTGGTTACAACTTTTTTTGCACTTAATCCATTGAGCTAGTCCGGATGAACAGCGTAGGATGCCCCTTCACAAAGTAACGTCTCCACTGAGCACGATCTGTTGCGATGTCTCAGATGATGTTGTATTCAAGATGTTTAAACTGTGTTTTAAAGATGAATGAAGAAAATCTGATAGAAGTCATCACAGTTGACATTTGTCATCAATTTGTAGGAAACAGATTTGCTTTTGCTAAGGCTGACTTTTTATAGTAGAACTAGAGCTCTACATTGGTTTTTGGCTTTTGTTGAATATTATGCATGACCAAAATAATGACATGGTTATTACTTAGGTGACGAGTAACCGAAAACAATTCATGCTACTAATCTTGTATGATGGTCTCAGCATGTCTTGTAAACTTCACATCTTTGTCATATTCAAATTTCTGTTTTGTTTAATGAGTTAAATGATCTAGTATATGATACTGGCCTGTTTTAATTTTATTACTGAGGTAGAGGCTATAGTTGTATCCACAAGTAGACCTTACATTATGTCCATTCAGTTAGGTTGCCTCTTATTACACATTATAATTACCCTGATTACATTTATTTTGTTCCAAAGCCCCAAATTTATGATTATATTTATTTTAATCCAAAGCCCTCATTCAGTTATACCATGTTATTCATTAATACATTTTTTATTTTGTCTATTAAATGTTTAGCCATGCTGCTACAGCTCCTTTCTGGGCTAATTTGGCATTACATTAACTGGTATCACTTTAGTAATTTGATTAACCATTTCCTTGATGTGTGCCATTTCAATTTCCTAGTGTTTGTTACCAATGAGGGTCTCATTTGCCTTTAGAAATCCTAATACCATATTGCTCTTCTTCATCATCATTAAAGTAATTTTGAAAGGTTGGACTTATTCAATTATGTGGTTTGTTTTGTTAACAAATACACTAAGTTAGGTAACTTCCACTCATTTCCTTTCATCACCTTGGTATTTTGTTTTAAGCCTCAATATTTTTTTCAAAAGGGGGAAGTGCTTTCAAGTGATTTGTGGGTGAAGATAATTGTGTATGTAGCCTTCAATCCCTGCAAAAATGAGTTGATAGTGACAACTGTTGTCCTAAAATATGCCATCAAAATAGGGTCCTTGGCATTTTCAAGCATTACTTAGGGTTTTGGTATAGTCACCTTGGATTTAAAGACAGATCAAATGAAAGAGGTCCGCTTCAGTCTCCTATCATACAGTTTTTACTACAATACCCTGACATGGTATGGGACTGAGGGTATTTCTGTAGGCCGACCAAATTGGGTGTTTTGTTAGTGGTCTATGATTTGTTGTTTAACCACAGGTAAGGTGAAATTGGGTGTTGTTGCCCTTGGATTTTAATCGAGGCCCATAACATGCACAAAGTAGCCAGTGTTACTTTTATGTATACCTTGTCTATTCTTGATAATTTGAAATTATGACAGGCTGTCCAAGTGTAAAATCGTTGCCAGCCACTAATTACACAATAAATGAATTGTGTTTAAGTTAAAAAACCCTCTGATTTTAGCAAAATGCTTTATAGACTTCGTATGTTTGAGTCATGGTAGCCATACATAGCATTATGATTCTAGCACTGAAGATACAATATCATTAGAGCGCAAATTAAGATCTCTGTTTTGTTTATGATGCTATCAACTCAAATGGGTATTAAGATAAGGGCATCGAAGTTTTGATCATCATATGCACAAGCCCTCTTGTACATTAGATTTCCACCGTCATGTTTCCACCATCATTCTTTTTGTAGTTCATATACATGTGTGAAAGTGTGTACACACTAATGCAGCCACATGAGTATGACAACAAGGACATCCATATTTTATAAATGAAGTGTGAAGTTTTTGTCATTCAGAACACTTGTGTACTGGGAGTCTAGTTGTTATGTTTTACTAAGGTGACTAGCTAAAGTAGAGAGTATAGCATGTGCACAGAGTAGTGGGTTGAATGAGCCATTTTAATTTTTCGTTTACTTAGATATTTGCATGTTTTTGCACTATTCATCTAATCTAGAAAATCTAGAAAAAACTTCTGTTGGTAAAAGAAAATTATGTGTATGTATTTTTACATGTATATAAAGTATATATTTTTATTTTCGATGACATAATATTCTTGATTATAATGTAGCCAGGTTAGCATGTAATGTATACATTTAAAATGATTGTAGATGTTAGACAATAACCTCTTTATATAGGATAAATGAATATGTGTAATTGTCTGGAGTCCAGCCTCTGGGTAATGACTGTATGTGCATTCTGATGTATGTTGTTGAAGATGGTAATTAATTTAGAGTGATTTGTGTTTGTCTGATTTAAAGCTTAGCTTGTTCTGCTTACAACTTATCAGAGCTCTTTTAAAACGTGTTGAATACTCTGGGTCCTTGTGTGATATAGCCTCATTTAGCATTCAGTTGGGAAGCCAATTTGTTGGAGTCAAGGCTGGGGTGAGCACTTACTTATTTGGGATTGGGGTCACGGTAATTGTGAGCAATGTATAAGCAGGAGTTCTTGTATGGATACCAACTGTCTAAAGTCATAATTTAAGATTAACCCTTTGAAATTATCATTTTTGAGTTACACTTCAGTCATAAAGGAAAAACAGACATCAAACAAAATGTGTTAATTTGCACATAAACTATCAAACTGAACATTGTTGTCTTTGAGTTCTCAAATGATTAACAAGTCTTGCAACACAACATTGTCATCATAAGCTGGTTATGGCCCATCAGAACCAAGCACATCCCAATATCCATCAATGGGCAGTTGTAGACTCTTATATGCAAGTGCCTGAAAAGTGCATTAAAAATAGGTTTTCCACGTTTTCAGGTATTAGACGAATGTGTTTTCCACCCGATATTTCAGATGCTGCCATTAAATTTGTGTGCTCACTGGTGGCTATACCAGATGGAGGTAAAAAATGCTTTTTAGCCAAGGCCACCAGATGTGGTCATTCAATTTCCTTCATGTTAGCATCATTCAAGTATTTAAATCCAAGTTTTTACATTGTTACACAGACATTTGAGGTGATACTCCATTAATTTAGTATGTAACAGGTTATCTAACCTGTGCATCTCAACCACCAGATCCTATTAACTGTTTTTGTCAGTCATAAAGTTTGTGAGATTGGATAGCCTGTCACCTTAGTTTATGGCTCTGCTGTTGTGGTATATTAAGAATGTATAGAGAGATTCTTCAAGAAATAAATATTTCGAATCTCGAATAATTCTATACAACATTTCGAATAATTCTTCAGATTTAATCTAGTTTTTAATAAACATAAGAGATTGTAGGCTTGTGTACTTTGTTATATATATGTATATATGCATATATATGTGTATATATACATATATGTGTGTGTATATATGTATATAAGTATGTATATATATAGTTGAGTTAAGACTCACACAAGGAAGAAGGGAAAAGGTTGTGGTATTAGAGTCAATGTCAACATCTCCAACAATACATTTGTACCTTTGTCACTGTCCTCTAACTAGAGCAATTTACCACCATGCAAATTTACATTAAGCATCAACCATTTTTTGTGATTTACAAAAGTGTAATTGTGTTGGACTAGTCTTCAACCAGTAAAATAACAAGTTGTAACTTTTTGATGTAATACCCTTTTTATGAAAGAAATGGTGAAAAATTTGTGGATGAACCTTTCAATTCTTTTGTGACGTACTTTGGTAAAGGATTTTATATCTAACTGAATAAGACAAAAAGGAGAGAAATTTTAGGTCAAGTATAGTATTGCTGCTAACCTAAATGGTAAGGTCTCTCAGAAAATATTTATAGAAATGTATACATATATATATATAGTAAATGTTTTATTTACTACCAGGTATTTATGTATTATCTGTATGATGATAACATAAACAGATTATTTTAAGTCAACATCTTTTTTCTTTCTGTTCTTAGCTGGTCAGGAACGGTACAGGACAATAACGACTGCCTATTATAGGGGTGCCATGGGATTTATCCTGATGTATGATATTACAAATGAGGAATCCTTCAGGGCTGTTCAGGACTGGTAAGTGGCATGATAAAGCACATTTTTTATTTACTTTCTTATCCAAGTATGTTTCTGGCAGTACCCAAAATTAAAGTGGTTAATCAATCTCCATTAGCTTCATGGTTGGTAGACTGTTGTTGAACTCGCAGAAAATTGTACAAGGAAGTAATAAAATTATCATATTTTTTCTGTACTCTTTTGAGATGGATGTAACACTGATACACTTTGACAAGGAAGGTTACTACAATCCATAATTATATTTGCATATGTGAGCAGAACCTTTAGTGTCTGCATTAAATTAAGTGTCGACAAGTGCTCTCCTGATTTTCCTTTGTTTGAAATCAAAGTCAAAGTGGGCCACTGATTATGAATTATGTACTACTGTATGAAAGAAAACACACTTCTGTCATTAGATGGTTGCTACTGTGCCATTTGTAATAGGTTCTATACATGATTTTGGAAAAAGCCAAATACCCTCCACTTGGAGATTTGCACCAGGAAACTCCTGGAAATTTAAAGAGGGAAGTCTTGTCTGCTCATATTAGGACTATGTCGGAGGGTGCTCTTCTATTTCTTTTAAAGGAGGGAGCCTCAGCTCTTGCTAATAACCCTAAGCTGTGATGCAGTTTTTCAGTGCAAGTCACTTTAAATTGATAAATCAACTCAAACATGTAAAAAAATTTTAAAATTTGTAAACTAAATTGTAACTGCAATTAAACTGTTAATGGATTGTCAGCATTTGCATGAAAAGGTATAAGATTTTGTTGTTATTGATTGCCATAACTGTTAAATTCTTAAGTACTCAGCACCCCAACCTCTTCTAACCCTGTTTGCTTTCTTCACATTTGTTATAACAAAGTTTATATATATATACTATATATACTGTAAATAACTCTGTAAATAAATAAGACATTCATTTTGTGTGGTCATCCCTCCAAAATCAAGTTCCTATTTACAGATTTATTCGGTTTTACTTGAGAATCAAATAAGTAATAAATAATTGTTGCTCAGCACTTTGATGTACTCAATCTGTGCTGCCTGTCTAAGGATTGGTGGCACAAAAACATGTCAGTTGTACAAAACTGGTAGTACAAGTTTGGCAAAAAAGCTGTGATCAAGAAAAACATGCAGTGTAGCAATTGTAGCGAATGAAAATAGAGAAGTAGTGCAGAATCGATTTTTGTTCCCAGAGCATGAGCTTTCAATAAACAAAATCCAGATTTAAGCTATTCGGGTGATTTAATGGGGTATTTGGCCAAGTAGTTTAGCGAGAGGACTAGTTGGAGGCCAAATGAAATAGCAAAGCGAAGTCTCTACTCAGATAGAGGTATTTGTGACATGACTTTCCAATACACACCTCCAAACCTTACTTTTTGATGACAAAAATCATATTTTGCGAAGTTCGCACTTCACACGCGTGTCAAGTGGGCGCTTTACTAAATTTTCAGAGTGATATACCGTGGCATCAATTTGATCCAAAAGCAACTGAAATGGCAGAGTTAAACACCTTGTCTGAAATGATAAAGTCGACAACTTTCAGTTTTCTACACATGACCTTTGCTCAAGCCAACTTTTTCTGAGTGGGTGTATGTCTCTTTCAATTGTAACGACTAGGTGACAAACAGTTGTTTGTACTGTTTTAAGGTTACACGACATTGGCATTAAGATTCTGACGGTTTCTATTCGCCTTGTAAATAAGGCAAACCTTAACACCACTTCCCTTGTTACCCGTTGTTTATCCTAAATGGTGCTACTATGTTGGCAAAGACGCTCTTGCTGTGCCTTTATCTTGTTGTGTGCACTCTAACCAAAACCACTATGGGTGTAACACCCAGTAATCTGTTGTGTGCCCGTCCATTTCTCGACCGGAAACACAAGTTTAATTACAAAGGCCTCGGTACTCTGTTGTCTAGTTGACTTAAAAAGGTTTAAAATTTTGCCACATAGCCTGCGAAGCACAAGTGCTGCCTCGTGGTTTTCGTTGCTTGAATGCGGCAAACAAGAACATGAGGTGAGTAATAAACCTCACTTATTGACGCAACGAGGGATGTCTAGGCATGCACGTGCCATCACACACCACTCCAAGTACAGCAGACAATACTATTACTATCAGCATTTGAAGGAGCGATTTTCTGAAATCCTTCAGCGTGAAATCAAGGAAGACAACCCAAAAAACAGAGAGCAAAAGTTTATAAGCAGAGTGTGGGATGGGAAACCACAATAATTTTTCTGGCAATTCGTCAGCGATTCAAAGGTCTTTTATTCTTTCTAGGGATCGGCAAATTCGCTAGCGAAATGTGGAAGTTGAAAAGAGTTCAACTATGCGGCGAATTGGTCAGCGATTAGCAGTGGCGGCTGGTGCAGGGGGGGCACCATGGGCATTGCCCCACCATTCAAAAGCAGAGAAGGTCCTCCATATCCAATTATTTTCTGAATTGAC
>JANTCA010057458.1:0-17082 GCA_024741275.1 Chironex yamaguchii
TCATGATATAGTCTAGTTGGAAGTGTTCTATTCCATTCGGTGCATGCCATGTTGTTCTACGAGATTTCTTGTGAGGGTCCAGCGTGTTGGTAACCACAAGGTTGTGCTTCAGTGCAAAATTTAGTGTATAATGTAAGTGCTAGAAAAGATAGCAAATAGCTTTGCTAAAATCAGTAAATGGTATTTCACTCAATAGGTCTACGTTTTTATTACTTAAAAAAGTAAACAAGTATAATTTTTTGTACTCTCTACATAAGGGCTGCAAAAAGCAAATTCAGGATCCTGTAAGTCTCGTGTATCCAAAGGCCACTTTTTTTGCAACAAACACCTCTTTTGACAATTTTGCAACTGTTTCAGCAACGTTACGTGTATAGAAATTGTGCAAAGATTGAACGAATAATGTGCTATAACGCGGGTGTTCTAAACATAACCTTGGTTGACCCATTTGGGTTCAAGCATAAAACGACGCATCTTCTACCGCTTCTCTAAGAGTCCTACCTCCTTTACATGGTACATTCACATTCTCAGTCTCCGTTATTTTCTTCCTTTCGTCTTTCCACTTCTTTCTCTCCTCTCTCGTATTTACTCTCACCTTCCGATGTAGAAGCTTCTCAGGATGTCAATTGATAACGCTACAGTTAGCACGTGAAACTTTCCTCATTTATGCACTAAGAATTTCTACATCTTTACCAAGGATGAAGTTAGAGAACAAGGCTCTCGACAAAAAGCACCATCCGTTTCGTGTGATTTTAATAATCTTTTGGCAATTCCTTATATATTCAAGCTGGCAAATTATTGTACGTTTCGAGCCAGCCTTGGTTTATCCTCGTCGATAAAGTTGCCAGTTGAACGGTGTATTTATACCAGATAACAAACAAACAGGAGTAGTAAAAGCCAAAGTTACATTTCAGACGCATTGAAAAAGCATAAAGACCAAACAGAAGGGAGGAAGGAAGGAAGGAAGGGAGGAAAAATATATATATAAAGTGAAAGTTCAAAAAAGGGCTGCTGGGAATTAAGTTCAGGTTGATCATGAAGAATTGATAGACTTGCTTAGATGAGCCGGTCAAACTCATTATTAGCCCTGTCCAGGATATAAGAGTCTATAATTGACCCGATATAACTTGATTGGTTAATGTGGTCCCCAATGACAGATGAGTTCATTTTAATCACACGACCAGTTTTATTAATTCGCAAGTATTACCTGGAACGCTTGATTAAATTTCTGGATGTTTTTCCATAGTTCCAGGCGTTGTACCCTGGACATTGAAACTTGTCAATAGCAAACGAGTGCATACCAACAGGGAGGCGGTCTTTAAAATGAAAAAAATTATCCAATTCTTTTAGCGGACCGACAAGCAACCTTACGTTGTATGTTAGAGTAGCATTGTTTGATCATTCTAACTTGTCTCTTTTTTATGTGTATGCTATACTGTCCAAGCCTTGGTATACAAAATAAAACAATTACAAAATAATGTTCCTTGGGAGGTAATTTTCATTCAGAATCTTTTTAATTGGAACGATTTCCATGTGAAAATTGCTGTAGGATGATCAGATGTGAAAAGCACGATATTAGGACCCGTATTAAATTGAGCTTATATGTAGTAGAGGATAGACTAGATAAATCAGTATAGAGACCAATAATCTTTTTCATGATAATATTTCTCCTATATTGACTGGTTGAAAATGCATAATAATCTTGATAGACAATAACATCTAACAAAGGCAAAGCATTGTTAGTTTCTAATTCATATGTAAACTTAACGCTAAGGGGTCATTCCATATGAACTCAACCGAAGTCTGGAAATCTCCCATAGCGATCGACTCGGATTTGGCTAGCAAAACTTGTATGGGTACCTTAACATATACGATGAACATGTGCAAAATATTTGGTCAAACTTTTTAAAGGTTTTTGTGCTGCGGCTCTTCAAAGTAGGGTGGTATACCCCATTTTTGACCCTCGCGAATCACGCATGTTTAAGAAGAGCTATATTTGGATGCCAATATCGTGGGAAGGAAATACGTTGTGAGCTTGAAAAGTGGCATTGTTTGTAATTAGCACCCAGGCTTTCAGGATCTGCCAACAGAAAATTCCTATTTTTTCTAGTTTTTGAAGTATTGGCCTCCAAAGTAGTGGTTTTGTTATGTGCGGAAATTAATATTTCAATTTTCAGGTTCCAACTGTCATGCTACAATAAATCAAAACTGTTAATTGGGGCTACATTCCTTCTATTTAGGCACATGACTATCTGTAGAAAGATTTTGGACAATATTGAAATCATAATTTAGGATTATGGGGGCTCCAGAAATGGCTAGGGCTGAAAAAATGCAATTTTAGACCAGTTTTTAACAGTCAAAATCATAGCGTAGTCATTTAGCCAGAACAACCATTTTTTCCCTACATAATTGTACATATATGATTATCATTTGGTCAAAAAGTCAGATTGTTTTCTTAACTTCTTCATATGTAAATAATTATTTGAAATGTTTGATTCCTTTTGGATTCCATTTGGGAACATCATATGCATTGTGTCTACACCAGAACTTCAGGGCAGAGCACAAGGTTTTATAAGCTTGCTGACCAAGACACTAAATCGGTCCAGAAGAAGCTGCCTTCATTTGGGCTATGAACTAAACTTTATCTTCATTTTTGGACAAAATGACTTAATAAATTCTAGATGCCATCAAATCTACGTGTTCAGAGTTCAGTACCTCACATTTTCTCCATTTCTGACAAAAAGTAGTTAAAATGCAAGCCGTCGTGGGGATAAAAAACGGCAACATTTCAAATAATTATTTACATATGAAGAAGTTAAGAAAACAATCTGATTTTTTGACCAAATGGTAATCCATTTACAAACCATACTACTTTTCAAGCTCACAGTGTGTTTCGCTCCCACGATATTGGCATCTAAATATGGCTCTTCTTAAACATGCGCGATTCACGAGGGTCAAAAATGGGGTATACCACCCTATTTTGAAGAGCAGCAGCACAAAACCCTTAAGAATTTTGACCAAATATTTTGCACGTGTTCATCATAGATGTTAAGGTACCCGTACAAACTTTTCTAGCCAAATCCGTGTCGGTCACTATGGGACCTCTGGTTGTGTTCGTATGGAATGTCCCTAAGGCGTTAATGTGGTCCAAAAAACTATAATCACGGTCAGTATTTTTAATGAAACAGAAAAAATAGTCGGCATACGTACAGTCCAATACAGCTTTAAATTCAGGCGGACAACTTTCCGAATAATTCTTTGCAGAAACATTCATAAAAATTTCGGTAGGTTACAAGTGTACGTCTAAGTGGTGAGCCCATAGCAAAACCATCGATTTGATCATAAAGCTCTCCATTGAAAACGAAATGGATTTCTTTGGCTGCAAACTAAGTAATTTACGAAACTGTAAGCGTTGTAGTGAGCAACCCTTTATTTAATTTTCGATTGAGCGATTCTATGCACAGGTCAATAGTTTCTTCTAATGAGATGTTGGCAGAAAGGGTGACCATGACACGATTCTCTTGTGTTTTGAGATGTCATTTCAGATACAAAGGAAAATGGGTTTTTGACAGTGTAGTCATTAATGGTATACCGCTGTAAAGTTTAGCTAGTGTGTACTTTTGTGTACCATATGGCATAGCATTGGAGCAGTTGTTCTTGTTAACGTTGGGAAGACCACACAAAGTACTAGCAGTACAGCCAGTGCATAGGAGTTATTTGTAAATGTCCTCAGAGATGGATTTTTCTTTTAGTCGCTTATCTCTTAAGAACTGAATGAGTTTATTTTTACGTTTGGTAGAAAAATTCAGCATGTCACAATCAAGAGTCTTAAATTTTGGAACAGCTGAAAGTAAGGATTAATCAATATAATCGATTTGGTTGAAAATTGCCACCCCATTAACCTTATCAGGACGTATTATAGCAATGTCCTTATTCCTGGAAAGGTTCTTTACAGCCAATAATTCAGCTTTGCTAATATTAAGGGGAAACTTTCTAAAGTCATATCCAATATATGAAGATAGTGCTATGTTTTTAAGTCTAGATAACGTTAAATTTGACTCCAACTCATCAATGGGCTTAGACGTAAGCTCACGTGCTTTTTTCAAACGGAGTTAAATAATTACAGTAGTACAATTTATCGGATGGAATACTAGATTTAAGACATCATTTAAGGCATAATCAGAAGGGTTAACAATTATCTTATCAAGGTCCATGCCATAGGCCAAATATTCCTACTTAGGGATTTCTAATCTCGATTTTGAACAATTTCTACCCTTTTCAACAATTTGGTATTATAAGAAGTGATAAAGGTAATGATGTGGTTAAAATCAAGCGATGACAATTTCGATCGTTACTGTACTTTTGAGATGTTGAGTTTTTTCTGGATGTTTTGTCAGGTGTTTCTTTTCTGTTAAACTTATGCAGGTGATTTTTGTAAGCTTGAATTTCAGGAACTTTTGGACAACATCAAAGTATTCGAATGACTGCAGAATTTTTAAGTCCTGTACCTCTTGTCAATCTTTTCATGTGCCCAGAATGTTTGTAAACCACCACTATCATTGTAGTGTATTAGAAATAGGACACTTGGGTGGGGATCGCAGTTTTATTAATAACTGGAGAACAAAGAGAGCAACGGTGTCAAAGAGTCAACGATTCCCACCAGAGATGAAGTCTTTGATAATCCCAGTTTTCCAGGCTCTTCCTTTGGAAATCGTCTCGTAGATCAAAGCAATCTGTCCCTTTTGAACAAACTTTTTTCCTTGTTAATTCCGACCTGCTCTTAAACCTGTGAGATATTCTTTATGCTATCCTTTCAAGAAATGAATAAAATCTTATGCAAATGTAAGAAGAAGACATTATCACTAATGGGAGAAAACCTTCTCGCAAGCAATTGTGACGGTGTGTGAACTTTTTCTTCAAATTTTTGTCCAAAATACGTAAGAGATCTACAGTTAACAATACATTCCACTTCTATTAACACAGTAAAGATCTCATCAGCAGATTCTCTAGCATTACGTAAAATCTTTTTACAGTGTCTGTCAGTCGTTCAAATTGCCCTCCCGACCATGGTGTTGTTGTTCCACCTTTGCAAGCGATTCCACTGAAGTAGTGGGGTGAGTATGAAGATGGCTGATTAGTCCAATCCTTCCACACAGGGTTCTGTTACAGTATGTGTGATTGTGTATGTGTGGGGGTGGGGGACGGGGGAGGGGAGCAGAGTATGGGAGTATGGGGGTATGGAAAGTGCAGAGATGGGTTGCGAGTTTGCATCTTTTCTGCACGGGAGCTTTGCTACCTTATCTGGAATACGCCATTTCTCAAAGGCTTTGACACCAGTTTTTACAATGGCACATCAGAAAGAGTAGACCGATCATATCCTAGGAGGCGTGAGGAATAGTGTAATGTTTCAGGGGAGCCTTGACAGTGTCTCTAAAATATCGTTTTGGTCGTCTAAGAGAATGCTTACCTGATTTCAGTTTACCGTAGCGAACTCTCTTGGGAAGAGAGGAGTCAATCCTTGCACGCGGCTGTCCCAGCGAAGCTGAGAACGCATGATGATGGGATGAATACTTTTCATTTCCGCTCGCTGGAGCACTTCAATATCTTGGACTTTGTTTTGCCATTTGATATGGAGTAGGGTCCTGAGATATCTGATGTAGAAGCTGTTGGCATGTCAGTTATAGGCTATCCAAGTTTCATAGGCGTACAGCGAAGATTGCAAGACCACAACTTTGTACTCTTCGTGTTTGATCTCTGTGTTGTCCTCTGCGATCCCAGAAATTGTCTTTCAGTCTGCTTAAATCACCACTGGCTCTGGCGAGTCTGTAAGTGAGTTTGTCATCGAGACTGGAGGAGCGTGACAGTGTGCTTCCAAGGTAGCCAAATGTGTCGGTGGTTGAATAGCTTTCTCGCCATTGACAGTGATGTTGAGTTTGGTGCATGAAGCTCCAAGGGCGGGCTGCTGCAAGACTTCTGTCTTTTAGTGGATATGGTGAGGCTCAAGTCATTTCAGGCTTAAGAAGAGAGATTCATGCTACCCTGCACTTCTTCTGGGTGGAGGCATTAACTGCACAGTCGTTGGCAAAATGTACGTCACGATCTGTATCTGCACATACTTTCGTCTTCGCCTGATGCCTTCTGAGATTGAAAAGTCCACCATCTGTACTTTAGTGGAATCCGACTCCAATGTCACTATAACGCAAGGAATCTTGCTTAACACCCTTGCTTAACCCCATTGGTGATTGGGAAAGTCGGGAAGTATTCTCCGTCATGCAGCACGAGAGCATTTATGCCTTGATGGAACTGTTGAAACACAGTCCTGAATTTGATTGGGCAGTCAACCTTAGCCATAATCCTCCACAGTCTTTCATGGCTGACAGTATCAAATGCTTTAGTGAGGTTCATAAAGATGGCGTACAGTCTGACATTCTACTCATTGCAGTTCTCTTTGGAGTTGGCGGGCTTCAAAATCATTTCTGCAGTGCTGCTTCCTGCCTGAAAGCCACACTGGCTTTCAGAAAATAAGTAACATTCCACATGAGCATTGAGGCGGTTTGGTAGGAAGCGTGCCAAGATCTTCTGAGTGATTGAAAAGAGACAGATGGTGTATGCTCAAGGTATATCTCCAATTTATACGATTAGGAAAAGAGAATGTTTTGTGTTCTTTCTTGAGTAAGTACTCAATGAAGAACCACAAACTGCAAATTTAAACATTTTTGCATTATCAAGTATGATTAGTCTAGGCGCGACCTTTCCCTGTCTTGCACAGAACCTTATGGAACAGTTCTGAGGTATCACAGCGGTACAAACTTTGACAAGTTTCAAATGAAATGCCCTGCTACCTCGACATGAAAATAGAGCAATGCATGCTTTCACACTCGACTCGTTTTTCTCCTTTGTTTGCAAAGGACCTACATAAACCACTGACTGAATGCTGGTACCTTACTGACACGAAAATCTGGCAATGCGACATTCTTAGTGGAATTGAACACTTTGCATTCACGAAACTTACACAGTAAACTTGGTTTCTTCATTCTCTTGACGCACTGTCTACCCTTGACTACCCAAAAACCTGGCTCTTAATTCTCATGACAATTTAGAACAATCTCCTTGGACACCCCCTCAGTACACATTTTATGCACAAGCCTTCTTACCTATGCTGTAAAGCTTATTTACTGACCTAAACTTATTTGCATCCATGACATTTTCCACTACAGCCTTCTCTTGCCCTTATACTCTAAACCCATGATATCTTTTTTTCACGCTGTACCTCAGTTGAATCCTTCAAAGCTAAACTTTTTGGCTATTGCTCATTTCCTATTTGCAACCATCTAGGTTCTTCCCACCAGATCTGTTGTACCAGGTCCTGACATATCTCAAGACCAAAGCACTGAAATGTCTACGGAGTTATTGATCCCCGTAACATGACCCCAATTTACTTTTTTCAATAACGTCAAGCTTTCTGTGATTTCTGTGATTCTGTGCTGTACCCATTGTTTTTACTGATGGCAAGGGTGAACAATGAGCATTGTTCCATACCTTGCAAAGTCTAGTAGCTATTGAGATTTCTGGTGGAAATCATATTCTTGAGATAAATAAAAACACCCTGGAAAGAACTCTGATCGAAGTCAACGTTTTTACAAATTTTGTTTGTTCCAGGCTTTTGATGCTTCCTGCTTCATCTTCAAGGATAAAGATATACAGCAAAACAAATATCTTTTAATGAAATTAATATGAGCAACACGTTTTAGAGTAAAACGCAAAAATGTTTATATTTTTAAAGTATTGAAATTCAAACACGAAATTTTCACTTGCAGAAGAGGTAAGTTAATAGACAAGAATAGAAGAACGGAAACAGGAGAAAAATAGGAGTTAGAACCAAGATAATGGCAGAGAAGCTTAGCGAAGCTTTAATGTAAAAATCAAGAGACTTTCATGAATTGAAAGCTCAAGATTGGATCTGAAAGAGGATAAAATAGAAAAATCCAGTTTGCTGTGCTCGTGAATTACATAATAAGATGGGCCACCTAGCCTTTTTTCAGTCAATGCTGAAAATCCCAAACGATCACAAATGTGAGCGTGTATTGTCAGCATGTCTGACCTAAACATAAAGCATTACAACTTTTACACTCAAACGTATACTACACTCCATCTCAGAAGTGTGAGAATCTGGTCCTTGATTGGCAAGAAATCTCTCAATCGTACGCGAGGGTAGAAAACAAAGCGAACATCAAGTTAATGGAAAGCTACATGCATCTATAAATTTCTAATCTACCCTTATCAAGGTCTTGCATCATACCAAAGACTTTAGTTTTACTTGCTGTTTCTTCACTGACCCCTAAGGTCTCTTAAACCGAGGATTGTTCTTCATTGTTAGATTCAACCTGCTTATCGTTACCCTTAGGTCATTCTCACCAAATTGCCAAATTAATCTGCGCCAACAAGACCATTGACCTCTAACTGTTCCTGAGACCTGCAGACAACTGATCCATGTAAATAATCGGACTTTTTCTTAACGAATGTAGGGCATGTGATTGAAATGCTTGGTATTTCATGCATGATATGCTTACTTTACTTACTTATGGCACGAGAGCTTGACTAAACATCAGCTGTGGCGATCCCCCTTATGATCTGTTTCCACCGGGACCTGTCTGATGCTACATCGCTGATAATGTCGATATAGCTGCAGCTCCAACGGGCTGCGCCATAACACTTTAGCTGTGAAAGGTCCTTGGAGACGAGACTATCCCATGTGCACCTAGGAGTCGGGCGGCTTATGATCTCTCCAAATGGAGCCGCACAATCGGTCGCAAGGCATCCTAGCAATGTGCCGGAGCCATTGGAAGCTTTGTATGCAAATGATATTATCAATTTGCGGTTGGTTGCAGCATCTAGAGCGGATGTAATTGTTATCCAATGATTGAAAACGCAAGACTCGAAGTATGGAGCACAAGCATTTCATTTGAAAGGTTTCCAAGGTGTGGATATCCGGTGGGGTGACAGTCCAGGATTTCGATGAGTAGAGGAGAGTTGAAATGATGGATGCGTTGTATATTTTCATCTCGAGATCAATTGTGAGGTCCGATCTTGTGGACACACGCCTTCTCAAGAGCTGAAAAGCACTCAAAGCTTTGCCGATCCGTAGTCTAATATCCTCTGACACACTTATCTGTTCTGAGCTGATGGTGGAGCCGAGGTAGCAGAAGGACTGGACGACTTCGATCACTTCCTCTTCCACCTGCAGGGGAGAAGGAAGTACATCGCTTTTGTCTTAGCTGGTTTTATTCGGAGGCCCAGCTTTCCTGCATTTTCCGAGATTTTATTCAGCGTAACTTGGCAGCCATCACTCATGGAGAATGGCGATATCATTGGCGTAGGCGAGATCAGCAATTCTTTTGTTAGTGAAGCAGATAACGCCATCATCATCTGAGATGGATTTCGTGGTCACCCAGTTAAGGACTAGATTAAACAGCAGCGAGGACAGGACACAGCCCTACCGGACTCCAGTTGAGATTGGGAAGGGGTTAGATAGACTGTTTGAGGTCCTAACAACAGACGTGGCATCACAGTACATGTCGTTGATGATAGCAATGAACAGGGCTTGAACACCGGCCTTCCGTAGGACTTCCCACATGGACTGGCAGTGCACACCGTCAAAAGCGGCAGCAAAATCGATAAAACAAACAGCGGTCGGTTGACCATGGCGTAGGTGGCGTTCAAGGCACCGTTGTAGGGTAAAAATCTGCTCAGAGCAGCCACGACCCGAACAAAAACCGGCCTG
Organism: Chironex yamaguchii; assembly: GCA_024741275.1. Lineage (NCBI taxonomy): Eukaryota > Metazoa > Cnidaria > Cubozoa > Chirodropida > Chirodropidae > Chironex > Chironex yamaguchii. The sequence goes on from JANTCA010057458.1 coordinate 9,779, forward strand.
TTGTTCCCGGAGCACTGACTCGTATAACGGCATCAGACATTTCCACAAAATGAGAAAGTGAGGACTTTACCAGCAATTGATAATATACTAATTCCTCTGGAATTGCTACAGTCCGATTTGGAGCCTTTCTTGTAGATCAGTACGATTATGGCGTCTTTAAAATCCTGAGGGAAATGACGGCAATTGCAAATGGAATGAATCAGGTCCCTTATCATTTCGGCATTAGCGTCATCAATACAGCATATAACCTCGGCAGGAGTATCACATGTTCCAAGGGCCTTTCGCGTTTTGAGGGAGCGCATTGCATAAAGCACTTCAGTGAATGAGGGCAAGGACTGGTCCACAAGGTGATGTTCATCCGGTAAATTGCCGTCCGTTAACTCTTCATCCAATGCAGCTGGGTCTAGATTGTTGTAAAGTGTAGAGAAATGCTCTGCACAATGCTTTGTCTGCATACTGGAAGACTTTATGGCATTCCCTTGACAGTCTTGCATGCACGTCAGGAGAGACAGTCTCTCTTTTCCTGAAATCGCATTCACCATCCTATAGACTGTCCGAGTATCACCACGGTCCAAAGTTTCTCTGGTCGCGATTAAGAGAACGACGAATTGTATAACAGAGTAAGGTCATGAGAGGACGGCATGCAGGGTTTTGTCTTTCCTCGACAAGTAGAAGCGTTTTTGGAGATATCCAGGGTTGATTGTTCCGCTTGGCAATTGGGCACACCTCGCGGGCACTGGACTTCAGTGCTTCCCGGATGGAGGCCTCAAGGGCTTGGAAACGATTACAGAGGGTCAGGTTGAAATCTAGGCGTTAAGGCTAGAGGCAGACTAGGTCTAGAGGAGGGAGTCGCTTTGCAGATCGGTGGATTTGTAGGTGTAGTCGGATAGAAGCAACAAGCAGCTTGTGGTCTGATAGGCAGCAGGCTTGCGTATACACTTTCACCTCTTCAAGCATTGAGTGTGTCGATCGTTTCACACGGATGTGGTCGATTTGCTTTCTAATGCGTCCACCATTCAAATAGAATGTGAGCTGAAGGCATCTCTTGTGTCTGAAGAACGAATTCAGACAGGAAAGGCTATTTGCAGCAGCAAATGATAACATGCGGACACCAAAGCTACCCATAGTTCCCTTCCAGGCAGAGTTATCACTTCATGACTCCGCATTAAGGTCGCCTGCAATCAGGCAGGTATGGCACTGTCAATGCATGTATGTGATTCCGTGTTGAAAAGATTTTTCTCCTCTTCGTGGGAACAATCCGTAGGAGCGTATGCAATAATGAGGCTTATCGGCAAAACTCCACTTATCTCAGCAACTTCCAATCTATCAGACACTGGGGAGAAGGAGGCAACGCAAGAGGATAGCTTCGTCTTCACGGCAAGGGCAACTCCATAGTGATGAGTCATGCCACCAGAATAGAAGAGTTTATATGAAGAGTTCCCATCAGAGCTATGGACTATTTCATCACCAGATTCAGTAATACGAGATTCAGTTATAGCAATCACATTAAAATCGAATCGGGTTAGTTCTTTGATGAGCAGTTCCTTCCTCTCGGGCGCATGGAGAGTACGTGCATTCCATACTCCAACAGAACACATGCGCTTTGGGCTGATTAACACATCGTCGGTGCCCCTGGACGCGGTAGCATTTAGACAGTTCATATGGCGATTCATGTCATAAGGGCTTGAGAAGCTAAGCCAACCCGGGGCTCGCCACACCACCAACCCTCACCGACATGCTTGGTATCTGATGAGTGTGACAAGTCCCTATGGAGTGTCATCGATGGCTGGGTTATGATATGACAAGGGATTTTAACTGAATTTAACCCGGTCAGTGGACAAAAAGAGGAGTCTACTACATCTTTCACCTTAACTTTGCATCATTACTCCTGAACATCTTCACTCCCAGATTTTTTAAACAATCACCTTAAACCTTACCTTTGGCTTTTTGCAGCTGAAATAAACGATTCGCGACTACCTGAGTCAAATAATACTCTTACTTTACTTTCTTTTTGCCATCTACCTTAGCTGAGGCTGTTTGTAAAGCCACCGGATTTCCAGTACCCGATTTGCTTCCAGTCCCATGCTGGGACACTTCCACTATAATGTTTAGATAACCAAGCGTCCTTAGAACAAGTAGTTGGTTACTCTGCAGAGGCCTGTTATTAGACAAGGAAAAATGATGCATACCTGTTCAAAACGTACACCTAGCTTTTGACTCAAAAGATTGGTCTTTATCATTAAGACATGCAAATAAACAGAAATTCCTTTTCAAAAAGCCTAAACCTCTGTGGTTTTATTCCATTGGCATCATCACTACCTTCTTTTTGATTATTCAGAAACTTAGGATTTATCGTACCCTCAAGGACACTTCTATGTGTCTTCCAAGCGTAAATGTCACCCGTAACGGCAATCAATCCGGCTCAGTTGACAGGACTTACTGGATTTCAGACTGTATTTATTGTTCTTAGCCTAGCTTTGAGATAAATTTGATGTCCAAGAGATAAGTCATGATGTTCAAGAAATACTACATATATTCAGCAAACGTATTTTTCTTGTTGTCGAACACATTATCTTACAACCCCACCCCCCACCCCCAACACACACACACACACAGTTCATGAAACGAGTAAAATTAAAGTAAAAAACCATCAAAGTAAAAATGCAGCAACATGAAAGCTGAAAGGTTTAAGTTTATTAGCTGATCATCTATATCGTGATCAAGTAAATGTGTCAATAAATATTCGCTGGATTAAACAATATAACATGGGTTTGCCCAACATTACTTGTGATTTTAAGTATTTCGTGTGGATTTATTTGCGCTTGTGTACGTTTCTATGGATGTGAGTGCAATCAAGGGTGTTCATAAGGTTGAACGTGAGACTGTTTTCTTGTAGGAGGAGTGCTTACTTGTATTGATTGTTTGGTTTTGTGGCTGTTTGATCTAACGCTTTAACTTCATTACAGCATTTTGAATACGTATGACAAACTTAATTTTCCCTTCTCCCTTTAAATGCAATTGGCCCGCTTAGTAGAACTGTATCAAACAAACCATTTGGTCTGATTCAGTTTTCATCAGCACCATGAAGAATACGTTCTTCTGTAAAGGATCCCTGCCCCATTCCTGTACTCCACAACCTTTACAACTTTTGTTACAATATTAGGCATTAAGTCCACGTCAGGTACATTACTAGCTGCTTGGTAGTAAGACCACAGACACTGTTTTGGGGATACTAATTCCGAAAACTAAGTTGTTTTTCCCTTCAAATCACAAAGTGAGTTTCTTATGATGTTTCTGGAAAGTATACACTAGAATGACATGACTGCAAGTATTCTCTAGAATGTCTAGTCAAACATATTCATATCTCTTTCTATTCAGCAATTTTTTGTCTGATTTCAGAGGACTGTGCCATGATTACTTACTTGTCTGATGAAGTGGATGGTATTTTTAACTTATTAAAGGCCTTTCCACTGATAATGTTGCCAGGGAAGCAAGAATTAATTAAGGCTGTCGTGTCAACAGAGTTATTTACGGAAGTATGTCTACGACATGAAGTGGAGGCAGCTGTAATCATGCAAAGTGAAAACTTGTAAATGGCATTGGCATTCTCGATTTTCTTTAAGGATTGACTGAATCCAACAAAATGTTTCTTTTCAAAGGTATACTGATGTATTTATTCTTCCATACCCCAGTTAGCTTCTCTGTCGCGTTCCTTGCTTTGCCAGTCTGGTTTTAACCTCGTTTTTTCTGGATCCTTCTGCCATGATCAATGACTTTAGAACTTCAAAGAAAAACGTGTACTTTTCGACTTTGCTGACTGTATCATTCGGCAGTTGGAATTCACACTCATCACATTGGTCTTACTGTTGTTTATTTCAAGGCCGTGCTTGATACTTTTGACTCTGAAATATTTTGTTACTTGGCTTATATAATCTTTGCTGCCAACCAGAATTTTGGTGTCATCATTATATCGTATGCCATATTGGTCTTCCTTCAGTGACAATTCGTGTCTTTTCATATACTTTTTCCTATACAAACCTCGTTTTTGCTTCCCCCTTAGCAATGAAGAGTATATATGACACAAAGCAGCTATGCCTGACATCCTTCCAAACAAACGTCTTAGCTAGAACACCTTTCATTCTTACCACACCCTCGGCTTTGGTGTATAATTTCAATGGCAGCGATTGATATTAGCACAACGTTCTTTCTGGGTTTTTACGGTGCTCCCTGGCATGCGGAATCAAATCCCATTTTATACTGTACTCAAGAGCAACAAACAGAGCTCCTGATCCTGCTTTCTGTTGACTTCCCCTAGGATGTTTCTTACATTAGTGAGCAATTCTTTTTATAGTGTAATCAGGGAGAAAGTCTTTAAAGAATAACTATTTACTGCAAATGAAAGTAGATAAAGATCATAGAATAGTTCAATCACGGCGGTTGTATCTATTGTTTAAACGTGGCATTAATCTTCCTCTTAGTGTTTACTCTTGAGGTAGTTGCTGTTTACCTGAAATCTCTCTGCAGAACAAAGAAATGTTGTTTTAATGTCAATATTCTCTCTTCACGTGATTGTTGTGCCTCACTTGTACTTTGTTGTGTATGTCTTTCCCCGTGACATCTATCCTCTTTCTGTTATTTGTACAGTCCTCTGTTTTAAATCAGTAAGTGATGCAAAAAATCAGTTGACATTATTACCATTTAATATAACATTGGTCCTAATACTTTCAACGGTTCTAATTGCTTCAGTAGTCTTGCGACAGTGCAAGGATGTTAGCAATTAGATCTGCTCCCTTCCGTCCTGCCAAGCATTAGGTTCTTTTCAACGCTGTCTGGCTTCCTCATTATATGTCCAAAATAACTCAGCTTACGGTGATGAATTTGGTTGAGCAAGGATTGTTCTGTTTGGATTCTTTTCAGAACTTTCTCATTGGAAACCTTGGCAGTCCAGGGAATATGCAGCAGTCACCTCCAGCACCACCGTTTGCTTTCAATCCTTCTTTCATGCTGTTTCTTTATTGTCCACGCCTCACACCCATAGGTTGCTGTTGAAAAGACCATGCTCTGCACCATCCTGACTTTATTGCCGACTGAGATGTCGTGATTTTTCATCACTGGCAGCAGACGTGTAAGACCCGCTCTACCAAGTGCGAGTCTTCTCTTGATTTCTCCTGAACTGTCGTTTTCTGGTGTGATTATTGCTCCAAGGAAGGTAAAGCTCCATATCACTTCAATTTCTTCGCCATCTATCTTAAATGTCTCCAAGCCAGTTGTCGTCATAACCTTCGTTTTCTTGATGTTGAGTAGCAAACCTGCCTTTGCACTTTCACTCTTTTGTAGCAGTTCAGTCATATCCTCTGGTGTTTCTACCAGCAGAGTGGTGTCGTCAGCATACCGCAGGTTGTTTATGGTCCAGCCGCCGACATGTACACCCAGAACTTTATCACTCTCTAGGTTCCTCATTATGATTTCTGTGTAGAGATTAAACAGATATGGTGATAAGATGCACCCTTGTGGAAATTCTTTCCCGATCGGAATCCAGTCGGTCAAACCGTACACTGTCCGAACAGTGGCCCCTTGGTTTTGGTACAAGTTTGGCATCAACACAACAAGGTGTTTTGGGATGTCTAGAGTGATCATTGAGTTCCACAATCTCTCATGATCAACACAATCAAATGCATTTCTGTAATCAATAAAGTATCTTAATGAGAGTAAGCTAGTATCTTAATGAGATACTAAAGATGTGTATGTGTAGCATAAACTAGGTAGTTACATGTAGATTATTAGCTACCACCACTGCCCATTGTAAATCAAGTGAAGTGGGAAAACATGAAAGTTTTACCCAAAGTGAAAAACAAAACTGCGATTTTAGCTATGAAGTTTAATAATCCTTTATTTCAACTTTAAAAGACACTAAAACAGTTATAGGAACGACTGCTAATCTATGTGTGCCGACATTCGTTGATTTTATGATAACTGAAAATGAAAGTTTGTCCAAGGATATGATATTACGACATCTATCTATTCAAGATGTTGATCAGATAGACACAAGTGCACACTAATTTCTTGGTACTTAAACTCATGATCTTAACAGCTGGAAGTACTCGTATATTTCTGGTAGTCGGCAATTTTATACTTGACAGTTAATGACATGTTTAAACAAGAGTTTTACCTCTTTAAATGAAACAGTTCAAGAATGACTTTATTTTGCTGTTTTTGTCATCACCACTGTCACTGGGGCAGCTGACAAAGACAAAAATACGTTTCATTAAACATTTGTTTACACTTGGCGGATTGTGGAATATGATAATGCCAATTGATACTAAAAGGTGTGAATATACGCAACAAAGGGAGTCAATAATGCAGAGATCAGCCAAGTTGAATCAACTAACACTTGTACAGAGAATTGAATCGTAATATCTAGCCAACCCAGCTAAAACGCTACTCTGTCGGCAGCAACAGTTACTGATCAATCGAACAACCTTTACGTTATAATATACGGATACACAGGCATAAAATAAAACGCCTAGAGCCATGTTTGTTGTTAACTTTGCCTTACATTACACTCTGATAAGCTTTTAATGTAACTAACCACGTCATTAGAGTATATTGATGACTACAACAGCTGTTACATGTTGTTCTTGTCATTTCTGAGCGAACCCAATGAATCCTGCGACAGCCACGGGTCTCTCCTCAAGGTCTTCCAGTGTGATATTGGTGGGTGAGGGCAATTAAAGAGGTGTGGGACATCATGGATGTGCCATTGAATTTTGGACATTTATTTTCCACTGTTGGGTCCAGGCGGCTTAGGTATGAGTTAGTGAGATGGCTGTAGCTGGAGCGAATTTAGGCCAGGACAGTTCTTTCCCATGCACCCATAGCACCTGTTGTTCAAATGGGTGAATGTGCAGGGAAATATTATCTTCAGATGCCTGGACTTCAGTGTCTCAGCAGGACTAAAAAAGTTCAAAGAAAACCTTAACGAACTTATCTCTAGTATAAGTTCCCTAATAATGGCTGCATTACGTCTATGTCTACTGTAAGCTTCTGGCTGTACCTGCATTTGCGTTTGTGTTAAAGGCGGACTAGTTAATGGACGTGGCGTGGGTGGACTGAGAGCAATTTCTGATGGAATAAGGTGTTTTAAAGATTGGGTTAAAACTTTCTTACCTTCTCAAGTTTATTTATTCATTTACTTTAATAGGATCTTCCATCATGGTTTTTCAGATGCTATTTACAACAAAATTTGCTAAAATGACTGATAAAAAAAATTATATAATGAGATAAAAGTCACTAAGTTATGCTGG
>JANTCA010057469.1:0-17080 GCA_024741275.1 Chironex yamaguchii
ATCCCAAGTGGGGACACTTAGTTTATAAAGATTTTTCAGGCTGTCAGTATTTGGCAACACATTCTTTTAAGTTGACAGTTAAATTATATTCTGACAAATCTGTGTGGTCAGTAGTAGACACAAACCTTTATAAACTAGAAAAGCACTTAGAAAACGCAGACTTCCGTCAAACATATTGCGATTCCAACCAAACATATTGTATTCCCATATTAATAATGTGATATACACACTCCTCGGTCAAATTAAAAGAATCAATCTGCAACGTTGTTGTCAGAATTGTGCTTGCATACGACATTACAGTATGTGTATATATCGGCAAATGTGGAAAATACCTATCTCCCAATGTTAATGAATCTTTTAAAACATTTTTGGATCTGGGCGGTGACACGGATCACACCTAAAATTCAATTATTTGTTCCTTATCCCAGTTTGGACACTTCAGGAAAATTTCGTCAAAATCCGTGGATAAGTTCATGAGTTATCTTGCTACCGAACAGCCAGCCAGATAGACAAATATACAAAAAAGCTGGAAAATACACAATCCCTTCGCGGGCATAATAAACATGTATGTTTTGTAATACTTAGAAGCATTTTTCATTTAATTGATTTTTTTGCCTTAAATATTTGCGACATTGTGCTAATAACATCCATTCAGAGAACGCGTCGTCGGAAACTTATAGACAGAAATACGTCAACCTTTTTATTAGAAGTATGGATTAGAACAAAAAATAATATAGAAAAAATGCTCTGATATACATGTATCTACTCTTGCTTTTCAAAAGCAAATAGCGTCTTCCTACCGACATTTCTTTGCAAGAAAAACTCAGCAACGTTTTCCGCAAGATCCTTTATGAATGCTGAGCTATGCAATAAAATCAGACAGGTACGACTTACTATGGATTAAATGGTCGCGCAAAATACGAAGTCTCATTTTCACATTTACTTCTACCTGAACTTCTTTTTACAATGTACATCAGGGGTGCTGAGACTTTTACAGTATATGAGCTACTTTAAAAATGATCATATTTGAAAGATCTATCACCTAAAATAAAAATGTTCAACATGTATTTATTTGTAAATGTATTGAGAATTCTTACATGTACAATGCATTTTGATGTACTTTGGATAATGTCATGAGCTTATACTTCACAACAAAATTAAACTTACTACATATTTGATATTGCTTAAATAATGATTTACTGCTCTGATAACTGGATGAATAACGGGAGGAGATGTACCCAAAACGCCTCCGCAATCGACTAGTAGATTGCGATCGACGTAATAAGCACCCTTGATGTAAATAAACAAATATATATCGACCGATAATATCTATTGGTAAAGTTGAACTTATTGACTTAACGTTCAATGACTTATCACACCAATTTCTATAAAGAACGAGAAACTTGATCTACTCAAAATCTACATATAAAAATACCTTAACAAGTGTAGAAGTATCCAGATTAGCCAGACAGTTTGAAGAACAGATTATTATTACTATAATAACACAATGTATTTTGGATCGTTTTGCTTTCTTTAAGTGTAGCAGTGTTTATTAATAATGTCAAACAAAAACTTACCATTTTTTTTCGCAATCACCTATCGTGACTTTTCAGTTGATTTCGTCAATCAAGAATCACTCTCTGGTTTGAACGTAGCTTGAACCAAACGTTTCTCCTTTTTTAAGGCGTCGCTAATTTGCACCTGTCCAAAACAGATGGATTGACAAGCTGGATCCCTTTAACTTCAATGTGGTCGATAAGGGTTTTTATTATAACAATCCAACTATTTCCCGGAAGAGGGAAAGTACAGTACTTATAACACTCGCAGTACAAAGGAAGAATCTTGTGCAATTTCACTCAATAAACAGGACTCGCTTCATAATATCAAAGATAGTATAGCGTATCGTAGCATAACATAGTATAGCAGAGTATAGGATAGTATAGTATAGCATATAGGATAGTACAGTATAGAGTATAGCATAGCATAGTATAGTATAGAATAGTATAGCATGGTATGGTATGGTATGCTATGGTATTGTATGGTATGGCATGGCATAGTATAGCATAGCATAGTATGGTATAGTATAGTATAGTATAGCATGGTATGGTATGGTATGGTGTGGTATGGTATAGTATAGTATAGTATAGTATAGTATAGTATAGTATAGTATAGTATAGTAAATTACTGTGCAGTACAGTACTGTAGAGTACATTACGGTGCGGTACGGTATGGTATGGTATGGTATAGTATAGTATAGTAAATTACTGTGCAGTACAGTACTGTAGAGTACATTACGGTACGGTGCGGTACGGTATGGTATGGTATGGTATGGTATGGTATGATATAGTAAAGTACATTGAAGTATTAAAGTAAAGTTACTTTAGAGTCGAAGAATAAATTATTTTACATTTCGGTAATATGTTATTTTGCATTTCAGCGGCATATTACAATTTAAGTTGGTCGATTTAAGATTTTAAGCAGAAACCTCATTTTCTCCATGGATGCTAAAAAGGAAACGATCTCTCTTAAGTAACAGGGTTTTACAGTAGTCAAGAGATTGAACTTCGTTAGGAGAAGTAAGCTTTTCTGGTGTTAACTTTGTGCTTTTAAAAGGCAACTAGGGGTTTATATCATAAATCTAGTGCTTGGATCAAAGGAGTAAAAAGGCGATCTCATTAAAAAGCTCTTTCTAGTCAATAACGTGATCTTTACAATTAGATATCTTGATGCTTATTTCTGGATGCACTACGTTTTACGTATCGAATTTGGGCAGTTGTGTCTAAACATCGTATGTCTTTTGCCAGAATCGTGGTGTTTAGATAAGAAAATAGTGCCTTTGTAGTGTCTTCATAAGCCTTAATAGGCCTTTTAGATCCCTGACGTTTAGGTAAGCGCTTAGGTAAGCGTTAGGATTGACATTAATATTGACGTTTAGATTTGAGTTTAGATTTGCGTTAAGGTTGACGATTCAAATGGCGTTTAGTTTGGCGTTTAGATTGGCATGTAGGTTGGTGTTTCGAATGGCGTTTAGGCCGATGTTGGGATTGGCGTTTAGATAAGCGTTTAGGTAAGTGTTAGGATTGACATTAACATTGACGTTTAGATTTGAGTTTAGATTTGCGTTGAGGTTGACGATTCAAATGGCGTTTAGTTTGGCGTTTAGATTGGCATGTAGATTGGTGTTTCGAATGGCGTTTAGACCGATGTTGGGATTGGCGTTTAGATAAGCGTTAAGGTAAGTGTTAGGATTGACATTTATATAGGCGTTTAGATTAGAGTTTAGATTGACGTTAAGGTTGACGACTCAGATGGCGTTTAGCTTGGCGCTTCGATTGGTATGGAGATTTGTGTTTCAAACAGCGTTTAGACTGATTGTAGGTTAGTACTTAGTTAGGCATTTAAATTTCTCCACTACTAGTGGTTTTGTAAATATTGTTGCGAAATCTTCTTAAATTTCGCAGAGTCAAAGTACAATACATTTAAAAATGTTTGAATCATTTGCCTCACAAACAGACAGGCCGGCAGACGCCAGCCGAAGCATGACCTAGTTGGTCGAGGTGAAAGGTGTAACAACAAGAGATTGATCTTAATCTGCTTTAAGATTTAATGTCGTAGGCTTTCGTGAAATGTCCAACAGTCTCTGTCCTATCTTTTGGCATGTCTCTCTGTCTCTGTCAATATTTGCAATCTCTAAATGCTTCCTCACATTCAGTCTTTCCTTCATTCAGTTAGGTATCTTCATCCTTTGCCTTCCATTCGCTCTTTTCCCGTTCCATGCCGTCTCGATGATGTCATCATCCAGGACCTGTGGATGAAACCCGTGGACGTCCCAGCCACCATGATATACATCGGCAATGACAACAACAACATACAAGACATCCTATGTGTAGCATTGGCCTGTATCATTACCTCCGCCAAAGACGTTATGTTTTCATCACTGTTTGTATGTTGGTTTGTTGGTTGGTTTATTGGTTAGTATATTGGTTTGTTTGTTGGTTGGTTTATTGGTTTGTTTGTTAGCAAACTAAATCAAAAAGTAATGGACAGATTTCGACCAAACATTTCGGATAGGCCAGAAATGGGCTAACGTAAAGAAGATTAACTTTTGGTGATAATCTGTATTTTATTCTGTTTGTCTGTTTGTTTGTGTGTCTGCCTGTCAACAGGATTACGCAAAAACTACTAAATGGATCCTCATGAAAAAAGGCTGACGATCAGTCTTGATCCAAGTAACATCCCATTAAATTTTGGGAATAATTCGAATAATATCCTGAATTCTGGATCACTTTATTGTGAATGAGATCCTCACAGTGAGGAATAATCCAGCTACCATAGTAACAGGGGGCAGCTCCTGTTGATTGAATAATAATACTGGCTAGGCGGAGGTTTGCACTCTGGAAGTGCTTATAGTTGTAGACAATTTATAAATTTGTAGTGCCGTGGGGATAGTATATAACTATAATGTAGTGAAAAATTGCTTTGGAATATTTTGGAATAGAGAAGTTCACAGAATGTATTAACGAAATCTGTGATACAGGGGACATTTCGGGGGTTTGAGCAAATCAATCTTCGTTGCTGTCCCAAAGAAGCCTGGAGACCGATCGAATGTGAGCTTCATAGAACCATCAGTTTAATGAGCCATATTATCAAAATGATACTCAGGGTAATCATGTTAAGAGCGAGAAGCCGTATTATGCCGGAGATTGGGAAAGAACAATGTAGTTTTTTACAGGATGCTAGCACATGAAATGCAATATACATGTTACGAACAATTTCAGGAAGAGCAATTGAAATGCAACAAGACCTTTATATCTGTTTTGTAGACTACACGAAAACTTTTGGGAAAGCTAAACATGAAGAAGTTCTCAAACTACTAGTATCTTTCGATCTAATTGGGAAAGATATTTGACTCCTTAGAACTTCATACTGGGAACAGAAAACATGCATTTGAATAGGCATCTTAAGGAGTGATATCATATGTATATTATAGATAATTTCACTTCTTTTATATATATATAATTTGTATATGTAAGAACGAGTGATACTCGGTTTGCTATAACAATCGCAGCCTCCGAAGTCCACTTAAAAGTGTGATGTATTGAAAGCATGTATTTGGAATAGGTTGACATTCTTAACAGTTTTAGAGGAAATCTTTTGAAAGATTCGGAGCGTTAAATCATGTATGACTCTAACTGGGTCTGTTTACAAACATGCTTTGGTATCAGTTTCAATTTTAAACTTCCTACTGGAGTTAATTCCCAATTATTTTCAGCATCGTCTTCTTCATTTCGTCTAAGGATACAATTAGAAGCAATCTTTAAAAATAATGAACAGGTTCAACTAATCACACTACGTATACACATTTATTAAGTTTACAGAAATGGATAATTTTCAAACTTAAGGCTCAAAATGCAAGTAATTTAAGTAATCTATGCAACACATGAAGATACATTTGAAGACCATTATAACATCGATTTTCATAACAATCTGTAAGCTTAATAAATGTGTATACGTAGTATAATTAATCTCAGTTGAACGTGTTCATTATTTTTAAAGATAGCCTCTAATTGCATCCTTAGACGAAATGACGAAGACGATGCTGAAAATAATTGGGGATTAACTCCAGTAGGTAGTTTAAAATTGAAGCTGATACCAAATCGTGTTTGTAAACAGACCTAGGTAGAGTCATACATGATTTCATGGTCTGATTCTTGCCTTTGATAGCTTCAAAATATTTGCTGTGAGACTGTTAAGAATCCTAACCAATTTCAACTACATGCTTACAATCAATAAAATTCAGACGGAAGGTAGCCGGGGTAAATTCTCGCGACCCTGACTTCGACCAGGGCTCAGGAAAAGACCTTGCTTATGCTGGACAATTTTAATTAAGACGCTCTTTGGACGCTCATTCATAAAATCTTTAAAGGACTTGTTTGTTCGTCAAGTTTAGTTCATTGTTTGGTTATTGATTCCCTTCTTTTACCAAACCTTTTACCTTTTTAAGTCTTATTTTAGCGTTATAATGTTATAATTTTAGCTTATTAATGTTATCGCAGAAATTAGAGCTTGATATCGTCCAGCTATTACAATTTGGAATACCACATGGACCCATGTTGTCCACAGCTCCAGGATCCGAGCTGACACTAATCGCGCCTGCTTACTATATATTCAAACTTTAAAATCGACTTTGCACTATACAATAGAACTGATTATCACTTACGAAATATCACTTATTCTTATATATTTATATATAATTATCCAATCAAAGGGATAGAGTTGTTTCATTTGGTGGTTAAACTGGTGTTATATATCTTCGCTTCCATAAAAAGTCTGAATAAGATGGGCTAGCGGTCTCTCTTGTGTTGGTATTTCAAACGTGGGTAGCTTCTGCTTATCTCCATCTTTGCATGCTATTTTGCTATGCTCCATCTTTCTCTGTAGCTAAGCTTTCCTACAATTTATATCCATACCGTGTCTAAATAACTCTTTGTGTTAGCATCCGTCTTCTGTTCAAAAGTCTTCATCCTTTTGAATGTTAAATTGCGAACTCATTTCTTGCTAAATGCTTTCCTCTCACATAAAATAGTTATTCATATAAGTACAACAATCATAATTTTTAGTCCTACTTCTGTCCATTATACGAGAAACCCTGTCTACTTCTACCAGGGCCAACTGCAAAGGGAGATATGTGGATGCCTCCTAGGCACAAAAATTTTTGCTTGCAAGGCCGTACCGTAATATACACCCAACGAGTTCACGCTGCAGTTTAATGACTAATAGTGTTCTACCTTTTCTATCGAGCTGTTTAGTGTAGTATTCATGTATTATTAGCCTTAATATGATTGGTTATGAACTACAATTGCCTATTGTGTTATACTTACGTCATAAATGTTACTAAGGAACACTCCTAATAACGAGGCAATGATTGCACGAGCATGATGTCAAGATGGCGTGTAATATAGGACTTTGAGTTCTCAATGGGATTATATTCTACTGAGTTAGCAATATATCACTTAGCTCCGTAGGGAAGGCGACATTTTTGCAATGGTGAGACCCGGGTTCGATCAGTGGTCATAATTATACCTTTACGTCTGTTCACCCTGTCCACCTCTATATTGAATTAGTGCAAACAATGATAAATGGATGTCTTGCAGGCACAAAACACATGCAGCTTGGACAGCGTATACACCAATAGACAGACAGCGAATATCAGGGGTAGGTGATCGAGATTGAATGACTAACAGTCTTTGATCGTAGGAACGACGTCAGATGGCAGCCGTGAGACCCGGGTTTGACTCCCCGTTGGTAATGCTCATACCAGTACATCTGTTATTAATACAAAAGCACCCTGTTGACTTCTATATGCAATTAATGCAAACAATGACAAACGGATGTCTTGTAGACATAAAGCTCATGACGTTTGTAAGTATACGTTAATAGATAGACACCCAGTAATATGAGTGGGCAATCTGGTTTGAATAACTAATAACTTGCCTAGTAGGAAAGGCGTCAGATTTGCCGTCATGAGAATTGGTTTCGGATATTTCACTGGTTACAATGATATGCATAAAAATACAACCTTACTGAAAATATCAAAATGCCTAAATTTATAAACCTTATAGTTATGCCTGGTCTCATTTCAACTGTCCTTGCTGGTGCATTGGGAAAACAGCAAATAATTTTTATCTTAATTTATGAGAAAATGCAACGGTATTCTCAATTCAGCATGGTTTATCCCAGACAAATTTGATAACTGACTATTAAAAACGGCAATTTAGGATAGGTCCACGCCAAAATTTTGTGGTTAGATCAGTTAGACTATGGTCTTACATACGGGGCTTAGCAGTATATGAGCACATGCATAACAGTATGAAAGGCAGATTTTTCATTGTACTAGGTCATGGAAATTGACTTGCTGTCTCTAAAGCCCAGCTAGAATTGCCAAAACTATTGCTTATAATATCACCTTGCAATTATATTATCATATAGTTGCAAATACTACAAGAACTGCAGCTGTCGAAGTAATTACGTTAGATGAAAATATGTTGTACTATTTCACACTTCATGGTAGTCGTAGCAAGCAACGAGCAAGAGGTGCCAATAGTTACCGAGACATTTATTAAGTGTTTTCAATACAGGTAAATTGGACATCACTACATGATATTATAGTCGAGTACATTAACACGAATCACTAATGTACGTCAATTTCCTCTTGCATTTTAAATTCTGTACCATATACATTGTTTTTGAAATCCAATCCATTCAACAACAAGGGCATTTAAGAGCTGATCGAGGTCAGTTTTGTCATAGAATGCTCAGATGACGATCTATCCGTGCTAATTATAGTTAAAATTCTCTGATAATTAAAATTTTCGTCCTTGTACATTTTAGGGCATTTTTAATTTTCCAGTAAATGTTGGTACAATCGCATGTTTTGGTAGTTATTTTTTTCTTTCAAAGCGCAAGATGGTTGTCCTCTAGCTGAAACAAATCAAGCTACCAACATACACAGAAAAATTGGTCAAAATCCATAATAAGCTATTGAATTATCTTAAGAACAAGACAGACAAGCAGACAGACAGACAGACAGACAGACTGACTGACAAAGAGACAAGCAAACCTCGGCAAAAAAAATCACCTCCTGACCGCGGCTAAGAATGATCAGACTGACAAAACAAATGACACAGTGTCTTGTCAAATCCAAAGTTTTGTTTTTTCATTTTCTCTTTGTCTTTTCCTTTCTTGTTTTTGATTCTTAAACAGTTAGGTACCTAGGGATAAAATCATTGACTGAGACGGCGGGCTTGGGGGCCTCAACTGTAGTGATGTAATTGTAGTGATGCAATCATCAAATCACGACCTCTTAAAATTCACCTCTGAGAAACAACGTCCCGGTAGCTCAGGTGTCGGAGAATCTGCCCGGTAAGCAAAAGGTCGCGGGTTCGGCTTCCACCCTGGACGTAGGATTTGTTTCTCACAATAACAACAATTGAACATTCATTTCAAGACAACTCATAAGGGCATAAGTCAAAGGTCATAACACAATCACACAGCTTCTATGTTCGTCAGGGGTTTTGTTGATGGTATGTAAAGTTATGCCTCACTATTGGCTATTGCAGGTGATTATAATTATTCTGCTTTGGATTAATTAGCTAATCTAGTTTTGGATTTGATTGAAACAAATTATTCTAAATTAGCCCTGTTTGTAGTAAGATTTGCATATTTTTAGCACGTAAAATCCAAATTCAAATTTGCAAGCTAATTTTTCTCCGTTATTTTTCAAGTACAACTATATTTTGCTTTTCACAAAAATAGACCTAAAGGGGCCGCAGGAGCTGTCCTGCAGCCCCCCACTTTGAGATTCGCTCCGCCCCCTGCACTCAGCGATATTACCACAGTTAGACTGCAGTTAGTCTAGTAGAACATTCAAATTTATTCGTCTTGCGATGTTCAAAATTGACATGTCAGAGATGGCATGGGAGTAAACAGCCTAGCTTTGCATGTGTTTTAATGAATCAAGTTTGTTGAAACCAGTTAAAGAATTAATTTTTATTCACAAGAGATAAGACACCCTCGTCAATTCCTACGCACGAAACTTCAAAACAATCTTCGTCACCTCGTCAGCTTTGCCACACGTTGTTCAGTTCATCTAATTTTAATCCAAACAATTCTTTCTACTAACAATGGTGACATGGCGAGCTTTTTTTGCGATGAAGGGAACCAGGAGCGAATTCTGTCTGTTTTTTAAAAAAAGTGGTCCTTTCTTGATGTTCCCGTACGGATTACCAATGTTTTAAGTTTAGCTACTTCTAACGTGTAGACTTGCAACTGACATCAGGTGGAATAACAGATACCTTTAACGAGAATAAACAGGCTTAGTCTACACGTATCCGGATATTTCTAAAAACGCAACTTTTTTTGTCCTTTTTCAAAAGGATTTGCGTCCATATGTATCCGAGAATAGGTCGTTTTTGCAAAGTTCCACTTTAGATAGCGTTTTCAAAAAGTTGCGTCTTCGGTGACCGAAAACGCCGAATTCGTGTGGACAAAAGCCGAAAACGGATAAGAAAGTTGCGTTCTCAAAAATATCCGGATACGAGTGGATGGGGCCTTACAGTTGCCAGTTGAAAGCTAGTAAATATGAAATGCTGAACAAAAGAATCCATGCGACAGTTTGGACGTTATTCGTAACAATTTGCATTGACCATTTAATTAAGGAGACATGTTATTTGTAAAAATACATGTGCGATAACGAAAAAACACTTGCTTTTAAACATTAGACGTGTACTTTTAATATTTTATCCCATATAAATTAGAATGAAATGGCCTGATATTTAAAAAACACGAACATTGTCATAAGGGTCATCAAATCTTCAAATAAAATGAATACAGTACCATCGAGGTAGCAGCTGTAAATTTTATTTGTGTGTGTGTGTGTGTGTTTGTATTTACGTTCTAGTTTGTGTTTAAGTGCTTGTCCGTATTTTCATGCGCAGTCGTGTGTCTACGTGTGTTCTGTTTAGGTGCTTGTCGTGTATGCATGCACATTTGTGTGTGTACATACTTGTATTTTCGCCCTTGCTTGTGTTTCCATGCGCGTTTGTGTGTGTACGCGTGTTGTGTTTAAGTGCGTGTCCTTATCTGCATGGGTATTTGTGTTTGCGTGTGTGCAGTTATGTGCTTGTTTGTGTTTCCATGCATGTTTGTGTGTACATGCGCACTTGTGCGTGTACGTGGTTTTGTTTGGGTGCTCGTTCGCATTTGCATTTGTGTGTACATTTTTGTATTAACACGCATCATACTATGTGTGCATGTTTCCGTGTGCGTTTGTGTGATATCTTGTGTGTCCCTGTTTGTATGCGTAAGTGGGCTGGGGTGGAGGGGTGTTGTGGAGGGGCTGGTTGAGAGTGGGCGAAAGAGAGTGCAAGAAACAAAGAAAGAGCGAAGAAAAAGAGAGCTTGACATTGTAGATCACCGGGATTCCTATGGTTGAAGTTGAGAGATGAATAATGAGACTTTGATGGTCCTACTTTCTATGCAGTTTCATGTGATGGCATTCACCTCTGTTTATAAATAACGACCTTTTCATTTTATGCTTTAAGTGAGTGATTCGGGTATTGTGAGATAACACAAGCCATAAAACAAAACATTAATGCTGTCGATCTATGTGTTGATTAAGGGGAACTGGAACCTGCCTTGATGACGTCATCAATCGTATTATCTCTTGTCAACAGGTCAATGGAGTCAATAAATGTGATTTGTCCTTATCCTGTCCCACTATCTGACGACATGGCTTTATTGTTGTTAGGACAATAATCACCACAGGTAATTTAGGATGATTATCAATCATTTTCATTATGGCATGTTTATCAATGCTAGGGCAGTTGTTTGAAAATTGAATCGTTCCCGTATTAAACGAATGCCATCATAACTTTCTTGTGGTCACAGAAGAGTCAACAAGAAAGTTTGTATATACGTCTGTTTGTGAACGAGTTGATAGCCTGAGTTTTAATAAGGTTTACAAGGAGGATATCAACACCCTGGTGGATGGATCTCTGATTGCATGACACGACTTTTCGAGAAGTTGATTTACTCATGAAGCTCAAGTTTGATACCCAAATAAATATGGAATACATATAAACAAAGGTATGTTGGAGGTAGTCGATACAAAATAATCCCATCGAGTTAGGAAGACGAAGTAGCAGTCATATTGAATCTTGAAGTCAAACTGCCTGATATATAGTAGACCAAAGCTGGGTTGTGTTTTAGGGAAAGGTCACAGAGAAATATAATCAGGTTGGTAATGGGAAGAGTCGGGTCTATATATATTAAGTAGAGAGAAAGGAGTACAGTATAATGAGAGAGAACACACAACTCCAGTTCGTTGGTAAAGAATTTCCAGAGGACCAGCTTATAGCGATTTAGGAAAGTTTAGGTTTTTTTGCAGTTAACGAGAACTACTAAGTCTACTAATAAATAGCAAAAAACAGGCTATTTTTAGAGAACTCAACAAACTTGTTTTTAACGCTTCGTTAGACATTTCTACTTTGTATAAATCCCCGTTTGGGACCTTTTCATGCCGCACACGTCATGGGGTTCTATAGAAGCCCCCATGTAGTATAGCCAGATCGCATCAAAACCTTTTTGTCGTCCATATTACGCATTGGGCAATGAATTAACCAAGCAATCGTTACATTATGAAATATGCTTAATTTCATACAGTGCTTAACATAAGACCACTCTGTCGACTCGGATATGGAGTTAATGCAAACGGTAATACATGGATGTCTTCTACGCACAAAACACATGCCGCTGGTGCAGCGTATACGCCAATAGACAGACACCCAATAACAGGGCTAGACGATCGAAGTTGAATCACTGAGAGTCTTTTGACCTTTCCCATTGAGCTCAAAAGGAATTTTTTTACTTCTGTTCTTAAAAAAAGCGTTTTTATAGCGCGAATGGAGAATCTTTTATATTGTATGAAAAAAGGAAAGAATGTTATTTACTTTATTTTTCAAATTAAAAGTCAAACGTTTATTCAAACATTCACAATGGTGAATAATTCATTTGTGTTTACTGTTTGGAATCCTTACTACACCAAAGAAACTATATATAGCGCTTTGTCAAGTAGTTGTCCACATACAAAATACTTCGAATACTTTTTTACCACCCCCACCCCCAATTATTCCAATTCCCCCTATTATTTGTACTTAGAAAATTGTGCAACCCCCTATTATTCCAGCCCCCTGTATTTTGGGTACTCGAGAGTATGGCGGTTGCAATTCCCTGTTCTCTCAATGTATGACGCTGTAAACTACACGTTAAAGATGCAGAATACGTCAGTCAAATTAACCCTACCCTTTTCTGTTTCTTACAGTTTTGAATACTCAAGCAACGGATCACATGTCATAGCTGAAAGGATAACAAGTGAAGTACGAATGAGAGCCAGCTGTGTTAACACTACCTTGGCTCCGACTTCAAGTTTAAATTTAAATGAAAAATGGGACCCAACGACACATTTACTTCTAACAATATCAAATGTTATGATTTCGATATTGGCAGTTATCGGTAATTCATTTAATTTCTTCTTGATTGTAAGCAAACGAGTTCGCAGAAGCCCATGGAACATCTTTTTGCTTAATTTATCTATTGCTAATATTCTTGCTTCAATTTCACTATATCCTTATCTATTTATCGACTTCGACACTATAGCAAGAAGTTCACTTAATCAGGATTTACTCTGCGGTCTTACATTCGGCTTGTCTGGGTTTTATGCAGGAGTGACAGTTAATGTTTTTACGCTCACATTGATGGCATCATCTCGATTAATCTGTATCCAATTTCCATTGCGACAGGATTTGCAATTTGGTCTGAGCGGTGTTATGCGCTTGACAATCTTCGTTTGGATGGCGAGTATATTAGTACCATTTTCGAACTTTCGATCGCTGAAGTTCGATCGAACGACGAAAATTTGTACACGTCAATGGAGTCATGCGTCAGCTGGCATTGTTTTTACTGTCCTTGTCATAATATTTGGCTTCTGCCTGCCAATGGCAGTAATGATAGCTTGTTTTACTGCTGCTTTTTTGAAATACCGACGAGGGAAGAGAAGCATATTCCCGTCTATTCAAAACCAATGGCAGTCACGAAGCAAAGGAATTTTTCTCCTTTGCCTTCTTGTCTTAAGTTTTCTCATTTGTTGGCTTCCATTTTTTGGTTTCTGGATTCTTTGGCGAACTTCCTCGATATTTGCATCGGGCTTGCAAGGTCAACATCAGCTCTTTCGAATATATCGCATTTTGATTCTATTGGCGTCGTTTAATTTAGCTGTCGACCCTCTTTTGTATGGCATAGGAAGTAATGAATTTCGTCAAGAATTTCGAAAACTGTTTAAATGGAAATGGAACGTTGAAGATCGGAATACTTCAAATGAACATACCTCCCGATAATACCGTAATCGTTCGAATAAGCGCCCCTCCCGAATAAGCGCCCCTCCCGAATAAGCGCCCCCCCTTTTTAAGAAAATAATTTTATAAGCGTCCCTCTCGAATAAGCGCCCCACTTTTTTAAAAAAATAATTTTATAAGCGCTCCCCTTAAGAGCAGAAAAGTAAAATAAGTGCCCGGGCGCTTATTCGAAGGATTACGGTAAGGTTATAATATATGTTGTTAAAATTGGAAATTAGTCTGGAGTCCGGAACAGACGTCCCCGCGACGATTTAAATCCTTACCTTAACCCCGCCGTTCATTAATTGCCTGGCGACGAGTAATGAGTAAATGGAATATTGAGTACATTTGTTGCCCACTTCTTTTATTGTATTGCTCTTTCATATAGCTGTGATCGTGTCATATACAAAAATTCTTATTCGAATGTCCATTTTTAGCATTATAAATTGATTACAGTAGAAGTGTTTGCTGTATGAAATAAATAAGGGAAGAGGGGGGAGGCGGTGTTAAATTCAGTGCGAGTACGAGTTTTCATAGATAACATTATCTGGAAGTGAAATTCACAGATGTAACTTTGCCCATAAAACTCATACCTTGATGTTAAGCTGTTTGTTACTGTGTGATAAAGTTAATTGCATTCGTAGGTCATGGTGGATGTTGACAACCGTCGTCAGTCTTTGAAAATTGAGGAGGGGTGGCAAGACGTCCACCAAAAACTAGGTGTATCCATGAACTCTTCATTAAATAACACTTTAGCCAAAAGCAATGCCGGAAAACTTGAAACCTTGCAACCAAGCTCACCCATTGGAAACGTTTTCATGCGGTTGGTAGTTGACTCAAAGATGCAAAGTTCCCTGTTTATAACTGACAATTAGTAACAGATAGGCTTTGAAAGTGCTCGCTGTGCACAGAAAGGGGAGTATTTAAAGCCCGACGCCGCGACGACTACGGTTCTGATGTCAGTTCCGAATCCAAGTATTTAATGTCGCTTTTAATTTCCTTCTTGATAGGAACATTTCATTTTCTAACTTTTTTTGATCGGGTAAACTCAGTTATGGTCTTTCTTAACGTTTTTGAGAGCCAAACACCTTTTCCTTATAAAGCGTTTTCTGATCAAATAAAATAACTGTATGTTGAGGATAAGATAAAGAGTTTTCCGTCCTCCTTATATTACATATGCACTGTCCACGTTTGCCATTTATAAGTTTACGTTGTGGATACAAATACAGGAAGCGTTTAAAATTGGAACAGGTAGATGCTAACAGCCTCTGGCGTAAATCAGTAATCTTACAGGTCAGTCTTCTGGCTAAGCGTCTAGGTCGTCCATGTGGACAACCAAGCGAACGCCACCGAATCTCAAAATTCCCTTTGAGGCACACGTAACATACGCAGTCATTAGAAGCCTCCCGCAGAACATTTTACAACCCGCTGTAGTAACTTTGACGAAGTCAAAAGTGGCACTTACACAGAGAGTAATGGTGGACGAAAGACATGCGTAGCTTTGTGGCCTCTCCCCTCCCCCTCCAAATATTAAGAGATCGGTACCTGTAAGTTGAGAGGATTCGTTCATGCTGGAACAGCATGATCCACGGCTCACCACGTGGAGGTTCCTCTCGTTGAGCCGCAAAGCAGTAGTGTACATGTTCACAGCCGTTGGTGTAAATCGGTGACGTATATGCTGACAGTTTCGGCTGTAAATCAGTGGTGTCGACGATCACAGCCTCTGACGTAAGTCAGTGGCATAGGTGCTCATAGCCTCTGGCGCAAATCTGTGGCATAGATGCTCACAAACATGTTTTAAATCAGTGACGTAGATACTGACAGCCTCTGGCCTAAATCAGTGGCGTAGATGCTCACAATCTGCGTTAATCAGTGGCGTAGATGGTGACAGCCTCTGGTGTAAGTCAGTGGTGTAGATGCTCCAAATCTTGCTTAATTCAGTGGCGTGGATTCTCAGAGCCTCTGGTGTCAATTAGTGGCGTAGATGCTCACAACCTCGAGGGTATTTCAGTGGAGTATTGTATTGTATTATACAGGCCAGCCTTGCGTCTAGGTCGTACATAAAGACTACCTAGTGAACGCCACTGAGTCTCAAAGTCCACTTTGAGGGCTCACGTAACATACGCAAATCACCCTACGAACCAATTAAGCAGCGTTAACGAAGTCAAAAGAAGTACTTACACGGAGAGTGAAATGCTGGGCGAACTTTAGACACACGAAGTTTTGTTGCCCCCCAAAAATAAGAAATTAAGAACACGGTACCTGTGGGTTGAGAGGATTCGTTCATGCTGAAAAAAGCATGATCCACGGCTCACCACGTGGAGGTTCCTCTCATTGAGCCGCATATCAGTGACGTAGATGCTCACAGCCTCGTGTTTGTCGAAGTTTGCTTTTCATCAGTGATAATTGTTGGACACACTACATTCTCTTCTGCAGAAGTCAGGTTTGATTCAAGTGATGCTGTTTGGAATATTTTGTTCATGTTTGATTCCAATTTGAAGTATTTGTGCAATGACAAGGTTGAACTGCCAAGCTCGGAAACAAACAGACACAACTCGATTTTTTTTACATCAAAGCCACTAAACTGCTGGGAACATTGTTACAAGAACAGAGCTGAATGGGCAAAATATTATCAAATTTTATGATCCGTGGTTATGTCATTGTAAATCGCCTTGAAAATTTGCGACATTGCGCCAAAAACATGCCTAAAAGCTCTTTTTGTCTGACACTCTTCAGAGTATTAAACGTCAGAAAGGAAAGTATATGTATATTAACTTAATAAAGATCTTCAAAGATACCAAACAATCACCAAAAAGCCACACGTGTTTCACAACACTCTTCTCAACAACCATTTCAACAACCATCAGCAAGCCATACTATATTATACTATACTATAATATACTATACTATACTATACTATACTATATAATACAATACAATACTATACTATACTATACTATACTGTGCTGTACTGTACTGTACTGTACTGTACTGTACTATACTATACTATACTGTACTGTATTGTACTGTACTGTACTGTACTGTACTGTTCTGTACTGTACTATACTATACTATACTATACTATACTATTCTATACTGTACTGTACTGTACTATACTATACTATACTATA
>JANTCA010057480.1:0-17078 GCA_024741275.1 Chironex yamaguchii
CACAATTCCCAATGGACTCTCTTTGCTATATTATCATGCCGTCTTTTGTATTCTTTTTGTGCAAGTTTTTCACATCCTCTAATGATATGCTGGACACTTTCTCCTCTTTTCCCACACATTCTGCAGTAAGGACTATCTACACTTTCGTCAATATAATGCTTTACATTATTACTCCTAATTGCCTGTTCTTGTGCAGCACACAGTAAATCTTCTGTTTGAGCCTTTAAGTCGCCTTTTGATAGCCACTCCCAAGTTTTCTCCTTGTCGACCTTTTCTGCTATTTCCCTTACAAACTGACCATACATATTCTTTCCCATCCGTTTACTTTTAAGATCTTCATCCACTTGCTTCTTGAACTCATTATTGGGCATGGTACCATCAGTTTGTATTGTCCCTTCAACACAAACTCCTCTAGTCAACTATTCTCTGGAATTCAAGACATACTGACCCAAACTGTGCTCTTCTCCCTTAACTACCAGTTCAACACTACTGAATCCTCTACCCCCTTCTTTTCTTTTCATGTATAGCCTGTCAATGTCACTTTTAGGGTGAAATACTCCATACATAGTCATGACTTTTCTTGATTTTCTATCAATCCTCTTTAATCCACTTCTCTTCCATTCTAATATGCCAGCACTGTATCTGAACATAGCCACTACCCATGTGTTAATCGCTACTACTTTGTTCTTGCCATTCAATTTTGACTTTAGAATTAATCATAACCTTCAATTATATTCCTTTACTGTCCTGTCTTTCATCTCCTGTTCTTTAATCTTATCCAGCTCAACTATACCTAGGTATTTGTAGCCCTCCTCGCCCACATCCTTCATTGTATCACCAATTATTATTATTATTATTATTACTATTATTATTATTATTACTACTATTATTATTGTTGTTGTTGCTGTTGTTGTTGTCTGCAGTCTTTACTTTTCTTTTAGCCCAATTCCCATCTCCTATTCACTCACAAGTAGAAAAAATGGCTGGATTCTACATTATACCATTATACAAAATCAAGCCTAAGTGTGGTTTTCATTTCTATTACTTAAATGACATTGCTATGGCAAATGGAAATCAGCAAATGAGTCTATAAACATTTCTCCCTTAAAACATGCCTCAACTTACCTGCAACGCAGATGGTAAAGAAATTCCCAAATTCATTCCTTATGAAACGAACGACATCGGCAGTACATTGAAAAGCACTCACATCTCTAGATTTGTCTTCACCAGCGATTGACCCTAAAAGCAATGACATCATAATTTAAATAATTCAGTATATGTGAAATAAATTATCAAAAGGTGCTTAAATCAAATGTAAACCAAGAAGGATAATGAAAAATTATGCACATCCAAGTCAGAAACTGAAACAGACCTCTTAATGCACTGAAAGAAAAAGACAAATCTGAGTTAAATGTAAACCTCCACTGCGTTTTAGTAGTATCAAATAATTTTAAAATTGTTTTCTTTGGCATTAAAATCGTTTAATTTTCTAAGCATCTGTGCTTTTTCTCCCGAGTCCAATAGGGGTCTCAAAATGAAGAAATTTTATTTTCTCAGGGCACAAATTTAAGTCAGGAGCACTGAATAAAAAATTTTTGTCCTTGAATAAAGGCTGAATACAGCCCTGTGAACAGTATTTCTCCCAATTGACTGAATGTTGCATAACAAGTCTAATAATAATATCTAAATCTTAAACAATTAACCTGACTTTTAACAGAAAGTTACTATTTCATTTATATGTGTATTTTAAATAAATATAGCATGTATTCAATTACTCATTCATTCTTACATCTATTTAATGAAGATGGATTGCAAAAGGTCAACTGATGTCCATACATAGTCCAGATACCATCTTTATTAACTTTATCTATGTGATCAGTACAAATAAGAAGGTGGAGTAGAAATTAACAACCCTTACCTTGTCTGATAGCTAGGACATTTCTCAAACCAAGTGACCTTGCTTTTTGCAAAATATCAAAGGCTTCATCTTCATTCAAACATGTGCAATTAAGTTGAAGCATAGAATCAACTCCAAGTAAATCTTGTGCTGTGCTAGCAAGAGTTAAGTAGCTGTTCTCTTTCTCAAGGGTAACATTTTTCCTTCCAAGATTGCATGTAACATCACAGAATAATGGTGAACCTTGGGAGAGCCGGTCACACTTTTCTAACAGATTATATGTGCCATTAGAAGTTCTGGGTGGGAAAAACTCTAATGAGAAGAATTTGTCTGCACTTAAAATTCTGTTATTAATTTTGTCAATAAGTGTCTGCGATCCAGCAGAATCAGGATCAAAAGGTGAATATGTAGGGGGTAATTCTACACAAGTATCCATTTTGATAGTGCCTTAACAGTAGACTGTCAGGTGATACCATGAATGGCTTTGTTTTCTCTTCCAAATACCATAATTTATCTGATCTGTTGAGTAAAGAAAGTGAAAAGTTACAAACTAAAGAATTAGCATAACAGTATGGTCTATTTCAGTCATAATTTAATGGCAACGTAGCCATATAAGGATAACCAAACCAAGGAGCTTTGGGAGACTTGGGAACGGTGATGCTAATACCTCATAAACTAATTGTTACCACACAACAGAAGTATCTTTCTGAAAAGTTAAATCTTGTTAAAAGGAATGACATAAGGAAAACAACTTTGTAAACCACAGACTAATACTTACGTCACATCAATAAGCCAATATCATCGTCACTAACACCAAGATGTACTGTACGAAGACGGCTCACATATGCAGCTATAACGACACACTATTGCAGTACTGATGATAGGTCTTACAATTTTAGTAAGTATAGATGTTTTGTGATTACAGATCGAAAAAATGTCGGAAGACCTCTGACTCAATTGCGTGCTTAAATTGTAAAATGTGCAAAACTAGTGTGCTGGTAGAAATGTTGCACTTGCTTACATATCGAGAAAAAATGGGCTCATTCTTGTTGCGAATGCCACTCAACGGGACCATTCGTAAGAACTTTGAGAAAATAAAACCCGAAATAAGCCGTCTCCATACCGTTTGCTGTTGTTCTTCTCGCTCCTTCGTGTCACAGTAACAGTTACGAGGGGTCTGGGCACATGATGCAACAAGGAATCAAATGTCCAACGAGCCTCACTTCCGTTTTTGCGATGTAAATAAAGTCAAATTGCAAATAGCACTTCGAAACCGCACTGGGTACCTGATCGTTCAAATATGATATACTGTACCCTTAAACAACTAACAAAGAACAAGGGCTAAATCCATAAAACGTAATAAACTTCTCCCATGTATACAAAAGAACTGATAAACTTGTTCTAAATTTCATGCGTATTCATTTGAATGCCAAACTTACATGATATATACTTAACTATACTTCTTTTGGCATTACCAACGTAGATCTTTCATAATGTTAAGATATATTAATAAAATACTTTTGGATATTCTTTGTAAATGGTTCAATTCGCAACTCTTACAGATAACCGAACTTAAATTTAAAGTAAACAAAATTAAGGCCAAGCAAAAGAGAGAAATCGAAGACACGGCGTACTCTACCTCCTCTCGTACCACACAGGAACCACCTTAAACAAACCACCCCATCACGCTACTGGTAACATGATATTAGCATTGACAACATGTTACTAAACCTGACCAGTAGGCTCTGCAGCTTGTTCAACTTTTGTTTTGTGGCAGCCAAGGCTTGATAAAAACACAAACTTCCATGCTTTGATTCACTTTGTTTGCGGCGCCATCTATTTCTCGTAACTTCTGCGTCATTGGAGTCACTTACATATCAGCTCGAGATCAGAGTTTTGTGCATTACATGAGGTTTATTCATGATGGAATTACCGCTTTAAAGTAAATGGCATTCATAATGCGCTACAAAAGTTATGACGATACCTTTGATATACTTCTGGCAGTAGAGTTAAGTTCGGCTAAGTGACGATGCCCTTAGCTTCATTCCGTCTGACTTTGGGAAGGTGTCTCATGAATGCAGCATATCAGACTAGTACCTGGTACCCAGTTCATCAGAGTCAGGGGTGAGTAACAGGGGTTAATAATGATAAATGATGGAAAAAATGGCACAGAGGCCATGATCGTGACACGTTTTAAGATTTGAATATGCTAATTCGTGCAAAAACGTAGCCACGATAAACCAAATTCAGAGAACTCTAAACTTTAATGCCCCAATTCAACAAGCTGTGAAAAAAACGATTCCGTGTATAAGAAATTGAATATATAAAACTTGTTCAACCATGATTTTGCCATCAACAACACAGATTTAGTAAACAACGTGCAACATGTTGTTTACTGCTAGGCTGCTTATCTGCTGTGCAAAACCTAATAAACAGTTCACTGGAAATCTGAAAGCTCAGCAACTTGAAGATAAAGGTAGAGATACGCAAATAACTTACTTACGTAAATGAAATTCTTAGTAGCTTTCTGTAGATGTTGTCTACTTCTCCGTCGTAGCATTGAATGAAAAATGGACGACGTACCGGGTCTATCAAGGATGGGTCAACCTGCTGTTCTTCATAAAACCTGTTTTTCAACGACGCAGAATAGACCTTGGTCGGTTCAGACTAGACCTATGAAAACAATACAATAGTTGCCTCTGATTGGCTAAAATGTTAATTTGATGCCTACGATCTAGCCGTCCTGATAAACAGGTTTTAGCAGTCACATGAACTTTCTTTAACAAAAGACGGCCAACCAACTGTCAGTTTTCTTTTGTGACGTAACTTACTTAGGTCCAACACACCCATCAACTTTAAACTGGTGCACAACGCATGTTTTTTGATCTGTCTGCACGTCGGGACCGTGACGCTGTTGATAGTTTGCAAATCAACTTGAAAGAAAATCACGCTGTGCAGCGAATGAAAAAATAGCACAGTGACAGCAGCAAGCTGACAAAGCAAGGTGAAGATATTATTAGAAAAAGAAGCCTGTTGCAAGCATGGGAAAAGGACAGTTTAAAGCAGATTGAAGTCGAATGCCTTCTGCCTACCTAGTGCTATCATTTTCGCCTCCATGTTTGTACCGTGTCACATGACACGTTACACGGTTTAACTTTTCAATTCTATTGTGCAAAGTCTCAACCAGCGGCAGCCTCATCGTTAAGACTTGATTTTACCTCATAAAATTATAAACTATTATACCTCTATGGTTTAAGTACCATTCTTAAATATCGTTAACATAGATATATCAGGTGGTTGTCGTAGTCTACTTATGTCGATAACACTTGATATATATTATTATTGTCATAGAAAGAGACATGGCTTCAATATAACATATACATACAACTTGTGTCTTCCAACAACACATCAGTGGAGTAGCAAACGCGCGTGTGTGTGCAGGCAAGCTTTGCGGCTAAGCGTACATACGGACAACCTAGTGAACGCCACCGAGTCTCAAAGTCCACTTTGAGGGCTCACGTAACATACGCGGTCATTAGACGCCTCCTGCAAATCACCCTACAAACCGATTAAGTAGTGTTGACGAAGTCAAAAGCAGTACTTACAAGGAGAGTGAAATGCTGGGCGAACTTTAGACACACGAAGCTTTGTGGCCCCCAAAATATAAGAAATTAATAACACGGTACATGTGGGTTAAGGTTGAGCAGCCGGGTGTAGGCAGCTGAAGCTCTCCAATAATTTTCAAAGTAAAAAAATTAAAGTCACAAAAGTGATAATCTTACGTCCCCATAGTAATTCAAGCAGTCATTCTAATCCTCGCTTGCATTGTTTGGTGGGGTCGTAAAGAGTTCTATACGCTCTCCATGGTGGTTGTTGGAAAGAGGGATTTTGTTTGACATTTTGTCAATCACTTAATTGCTTAAAACCGTTTTTCTGTTAAACTTTTTTCCTTTTTCTATTTAAACTATTTTTTTCTTTGATTTTCCGATGCATTGTAATGACATACTGTTAATAATTCTGTTATAAAGTTTTGCTTAGATGTCAATTGTTCTTGACGAAAAGTAAGCAAAATAATTCAATATTGAAAAGTTACTCCCTTCCTCTGAAAAATTACCGACTGGTTCTTATCTTGATAAGTAGATTACGTTTTCTACCATGGATATCAATTGCTACTATACGCATTCAATTTCATTTTTCACTACTCGCAACGTCACTTTCATTTGTGAGCCATATTACCACAAAATTAAGGATCTTAACATTGGTTCTAGGTTGCGAGTATATCCAGAGTTAATTGTGATCCAAATTCAAGCCATAGATTTATCCAGTTTACTTAACTAGGAACCACGTAGACCGCAATATAGCCAATTTGAAATGAGAAGAAACTACAAAGATTTTTACGACAGCTTGAAAATTAAGATAGCTCTAACAGATGTACACTCTTCTTGTCCCCTTTCAAGTATGGGATTACCGAATACACGGGGCCAAGTGTTATCAGCTTACGCGTTAAAACTATAAGCTTATTCGCACAAGTCAAATGAAGTGCCACTTTGAAGTACGAACGTCTGTGCATTTGAAAATTAAAACTTTCACAGGAGACAAATTCCCTACACTTTCGCTCTCTTGGATCAAGCACAATTTTTTCATTTTTAGGAAAGCAACGTCACATTGGTTTTATTCTCTTCCCCTTTTGTTAGTAATTTTGTTCCCAAAAGTTTGTAAGAAGCTGAACATAAATCTTCACCTAATAACGACCAAAATATTACATTTTTCTGAATCGAGTCTGTCTACATTAAAACCAAACCAAACCAGGGCATTGTTGGCAAAAAGAGCTTGTCTTTTTCACTATGGTTCTTCCAATAACACTGCGGGGGTTTTTCAGTTTCTCTTTTTCTTTTTCTTTCTTGTTTATGATTGGCCAGCTTTGATTACGCTTTTTATATAAAAGTTGTCATATATGTATACTTTCCTTTGTAACAATTTATACGCTGAAGAATGTTAGATGAAAAAAGCCTTAAAATAAGTTTCTAGCTCAATGACGCAAAGTCCCAAACACGATTTTCATGTTTTGTACCACGCAAAGATTGTTCAAATAGTGTTGAAGTCTATAGTGTTAGCTGTAAGTCCACTTTGGGTCCCCACCTATATCTACAGCCTTGTCAACTTCTTTTACATATGTACAACACGTCCCTCTTCATACGTTGTCATGCTTATATTTCATACTATTTATAATTCAGTAATGTGTACAAAAAATAATTCTCTAATTTCAAATTCTTTGATGAAATTTTTGGTTGAAGTGTGGTAAGTTCAAGTCGCCGTAAGTATAGTGTGGTAAGTTCAAGTCGCCGTAAGTATAGTGTGGTAAGTTCAAGTCGCGGTAAGTATAGTGTGGTAAGTTCAAGTCGCCGTAAGTATAGTGTGGTAAGTTCAAGTCGCCGTAAGTATACTGTGGTAAGTTCAAGAAAAAGTGACGACTTTTTGACAGGAATGGGATTGTCTCGATGCCAACCGTTGACTGTTAAAGGAGTTAGAGCTTTAAGATTCATACAGTTTTGACATGTTTCAATGATGCATGATAATGGAGTCCGGTTCAATGAGCTACTACAATAAATAGACCAAAAAATTAAAACAGGAGCAACTGAATGTGTCCAATAAAAACATGAAAGAACCTATATCACCAGACGTTTATCGATAACAAAAACGATTCCATTTGCTTGATTAGTTAAACCAGTTCATCCTCCATGCATTGGTACAGGAAAAAATAACACGTTCTATTTCCATGAATCAGCGCATGGAGTATTAAATTAAGGCACAAGTGTTGGTAACACGATGCAATTTTGACTCATGAACTTCGAACTCCCGCGTCAGCAGAAGGAAAGCCACATCGTATAAACTGCATTCTATGCGATCTTCGACATTTCATGACTTACAAGACAAATTGTCTTTTACGTTGACACTGTTTAGTTTACGAGTGACAAAGACCTCTTCATTTTTGAGTCACGATATCAAAATGTTGTTTTAAAACCGCTTAGAGCCGCCTACGCATAGCACCGCCTACGCATAGCGCCGCCTACGCATTGCGCCGCCTACGCATTGCGAAGAAGCAAATCTTGCAAACCAGTGGTTGCGTGTTCCACTTCGCGTCACCAAAAGAAAAATGCATCAGCCAAAGGTAACGGGAACGCACTCTCATAAATGCTCATTTTCTAGTACATTCCCTAATCTTTGTATTACAATAAACTAAGCTCAATAAAGAAAATAAGACAGGAACATATCCTGATTAATTTTCAATCCATTTACGCAATCCAGGTAGCAGATGTGCCTCAGCATGTCACGCAAATCTATTTTGCTTGGGAAACAAACGCAGACAAAACGGAAATCCCGTACTTTGCTAGTAAAGGTATCTTGATCTTCAAGCCAACCTACTAAAACAATTACGTAAAAATTCTCATGGTGTCCACCAATGGTGTCTGCATTTAGAGGGAAATCAAAAACTCTACAAGCGTATCCAAACGTGTCCCAAAGACGTCAAAGCTGGGCCCCTGCTGCGCAGATCAAGCCACCTTTTTTGCTTGTCTTTCGGTACCCTCAATTTACTAGCTTCTTGGAGTTAACATGCTGTCAGAGCACTAGGTCTCTTAAACGTGAACTTAAACTGATCGAACGCAAAAGAACTACAGTAAACAGTTTACGTCCTTGACTTTATTTTGTTTCTGATACTCCTAGTACTCAGCGCATCTGCTGTTAAGAACACATTTTATTACTTTTGATCCACCGGTTAAGCTCACGATTATCATCATCAGCTAGATTCTCGTCACTTACCTTTTAATCTATTACTTATTATAGGCAAATATTAATATTAATGACCTTTTATTGGAAATATATTTGTCATCATACGTTACTCAGCTTTACTCGCATTTTTTCCTTACTATAAATGCATGTTTCTGCTTTTGAGCTGCACCTTTGTATAGTAAAGCAAAGGTCAGTTTGCTTGCCGTTTCTCTCGCTCGCTCGCACGCACGCACGCGCGAGCACGCACACACAATAAAACCTCTCTCTGCTTTTTAGTTCGGTGTTTGCGACACCGAATTGGACTTCAATACAAGGTTTAATTCTGGGTATCTACGCATTCTTCCCATTTGCATGCTTCTTGATGGTCGTTCTGTCAATCAGAACAACAGTTTTCAGCAAACTTTCCCAGTTTATCTTTGACCTACGGTTATTGCAAATATTTTACTAAAATGTAAGGTACATGGGAAATAAAATAAAAGATAGATGTATGCTACCTTGGTGGTATAATAATGTAGTGCCCTGAGTTAAGCTGGCTATATCCTCTGGCACTATTCGAATAACATTCTTTCTTCAAAAATAATTAGATGTTGCATAAATTTCGAAGAAGTATTTAGTCAATATATTATGGTAATCAAAATCGGTTTGGTCAAACATTGCAGATACAAGATCTTTCTGCGAATGCTGAAATCATCATCATTCAAGTACGACAACTCGGAAGGATGTTGCCTTAATTCTTTTTAACTTCAAGTCTCGTATTTTCTACAACTCGATGACGTCAACTTTAGCCGTGTTAGGGCAAGACCTACAAAGTCGCAAGGATTGCTGGCCAACGCTCGCCGAACTTGTGGGTATGTGTCTTGGTACTGAAATCCATACGTCATCCAAACAGCACAATACCGTGTTTCATTATCGGCATCAGGAATAATCATACCTAGGCTACTCTTTGAAGAAAGAAACAATGAAGCCACACTAATGAATTAGGTCTTGTTACATAATATAACTAGTACAAACTTGATGACGCTACGTCGTAGACAAAAATGCTTAGATCGACTAATCTATTTGGGTATTTCACGTCTAAAAGTAGAGTTCAGGATGTGTGCGATTTCTGTGTTGTTCAATAATTTCTACAACTTTTATTCCATTTTAAAAAATTACGCCACATATTACTCGTTTGTAAACTACGAAATTCATGCGTAAACGAACTTCTTAATTTAAATGTAAAAACCCGTGCTATCAACGTAAGTATTCCAGTAATTTTTTTGTATTCACTATTCAGTAAGACATCATTTATTTCTAAAATAAGCATAGATAACTTAAGAACGTGATTGTCCACCCTTAGTTTTTCTCTTTCCTTTTGCTTTTTCTTTGTCCTTTTTGCCGGGACCAAGCTTGATGTTCTTTGCTTCTTCTGCGAGTTCGTGTGCGCGCTGTTTCCAGTACGAGTTACATTCCTCGTCGGCTGCCTTCACACACTCGTCTCGAGCCTTAATTCCTTCTTTGAACAAAGCCTCCTCAGTCTGTGCCTTGTTTCGACGAAAATTAACAGTAAGTCGCTTATTGTAGCATTTCTTGCCCGTCATTTCATCAGTAACAGTAGCTCGGAATGACTCC
Organism: Chironex yamaguchii; assembly: GCA_024741275.1. NCBI lineage: Eukaryota > Metazoa > Cnidaria > Cubozoa > Chirodropida > Chirodropidae > Chironex > Chironex yamaguchii. The sequence goes on from JANTCA010057480.1 coordinate 10,298, forward strand.
ATGAAATCATTTGTGTCCTTGGCGATCTCTGAACGTACAAGACGGTCTTGACAGTAAAGCACGTATTCTTGCCGGAAAATGTCCACGACTTTGCACACTTCGACACTTGTGATCTGATTTTTTCTCCACTGGCACACTTCCCAAGATTGATCACTTATTTGCCTTATGAAGAAAGCTAAATCTTCTTGTAACATCTTATCCATGTCGACTCCCTTTACTGGAGCTATTTCAAACTGTTGCCGGCACATCTGCATGGCACTGAGCGTAACAAGGTGGAACGAAATATAGAAATTCAAGAATCTCACTGACTTTGACGTTGAACCCCACCAAAAGTCGTTTTTGTTGGCAAGCAAAAGATCAACAAACCCAACTAAACATAAACTACGTTGTCGTCCTTCTCGCTCATTGATACAAATATCGAGTTTGTCTCTGAAATCTTTGACATGCCTTTCCATTCGGTCCATATCGGTCATACTATGTCTCTCATTAAAATTGTCCTCTAACTCTCTAGCTAATTTTGGCCAGATGAAGTCCTTGCTAGTCTCGTCAAGAAAATACTGCATAAGGAAATCGCTTGCTGTCTTCAACGATGCTTGTCCGCTAATCATCGGAATGGCCTTCTTGTAAATCTCCGGCACAGTTATATCTCCTTCAATATTCCGCTTAGTTCCGGTTACAGTACTACTATCGACCATGGAGATATTTTCGTCACTTATACTTGCGTAGGGATCTACATTCTCTGAGTTTCGAGCAAACATGCATGGTCTTACGAAAACCAGCAACAAAGAAATAAAACAAAATAGAAAACCCATTATCGCTTAAAAATCTACTTCAAACCAATGTTTTGGTGTTAGGATGGAATAAACCTGAAGCTCACGGTTTATACATATATTTCAAAATTTGCAGCGTGATATGAAAGCTATGCGATACGGGTGAATTTTTTCCGGGGGGTGCCCACCAGTCTGTAGTTTGAAGCTGCAAAACTGGCAGCATTGCGGAAAGAGCAAATCACGAAATGTTGATCATGATGATTTGAAAGCAATAGAAATATTCAAACCGACCAATACACAAAAGAATATGGCTTGATGAAATCAAATGGATGGAATTGGCATAAACTGTGCGCGACTTAAAATAATCTAACTAATAAAAAGTGCATTCAAAGCTACATTAAGTTTACTCAAATTAAAAGCGTCACAACTCCGCAAACCCTCAATGTTCAGTTAAATTTACTCAATTCATATATGCGTATACAAAAACAGAGAACTTGTACCTTGTAACTGATAAATAACAGTTAAATAGATGGTTACCAATTAAACAGTGGCTTTTGATTTGCATTACGGCAAAGTACTCGTCCCCCGTCAAGACCAGTAAAATGTTTCTGTCACTGCTTTCGCGACAGTCTTTATTTGTTTGTGCTTTGTGCTCATGCCACATGCTCACCTTTCGACCTGGCCATGACATTTCAATGACGAATACACACACTATAATTGGATGTACGGTGTAAACGATTCAGAACAAATTCCCCATATGCTGATAAAATATTGCCGATCATTCTACTACCCAACCATCCTGGCCTATAAACACTCCCTTCTTCTCTTGTTTTAGTTTTTATACGGTTTACAGGTTATCGTGTTGGGTACCCTCTTTTGACCAACACGAGATTTTGGAACTTAGCAACCGTTGAATTAACACCACATTTGGCGCAACCTTAATCCTTCGCACATTGTACGATTGAAAAGGTTAACAAGTAACCTTCCTTTCATTATTTGTTTCTCTATATCCCTGAAATGACGGCCACTACAGAAAGGGATGGCCCATGTTGCACATATTGTGGAGGTTAAAAAAAAAACTCGATCGCCCATTTTCTTACACTCTAGTACATGACTGGATAAGCACTATAGTGTGGTAAAGTACAGTATAGTAAGGAACCGTAATGTATCATATATAATTAGTACAATGAAATACGTGGCACCAAAACAGAGCAGTGCATTGCACTGTCGCATAGCCCCGATAATGTGTGTGGGAGTTTCGGCCAGGGTACTGTGGTTGAAGCGTCTAAATTAGCACTGTAATAGAGTAGAATAGCGAATAAGCGAAAGGTACACGAGTCAAGTACATCACTGATTGGGAAGAAGAGCAGTGTAATGCAGAGCAATGAATAACAATGCCATACATACAGAACAATGCATCGCACGTACACTATACAACAAAAACATGCAAAATATCCAATTTCAGTGTAGGGTAGTGCAGTGGATTGCCACTCCTAGCGTAGATAAATAGTTGTTCACAGGATGTAGAGTAAGAACTTATCGTAAACATACAGTGCACGGCATGGTAGATAGACAGCAGGGTGGATGTACTTACAGAGATTTGTTTTAATATTTTAAGGGTATAAGATACGACCTAAAGGTAAGAGTTAACACTGATGAAGAGATATACAAAGACATCAAGAAGAGGCGAAGATATGAATGCGTTCATAGGAATGTACATTGATGTAGAAAGGCAATGAGTGTATTCATTTACAGTGTATTCGTAGGCGGAGATCGGGCGAGTGGTCATCAGAATAGGCATGATCTAATCGGAGTTTATGGCCTAGGTGTCTTGACATGACTGGGTTCACAGTAGACGAGATAAGCGTTCATGAGACTATACACATATCCCTAAAGACACGGGTTTACTCAACAAAGGCGCCAAGCTATAATGATAGACAAGAACATGTTATAAAAAGAAAAGAATTCAATCGGAATGTGTGCATCTAACTGATGTCATGACAATGTAAGATATATGTATAACAATTTGCAATAGGAACGTACTCATGAGCTTGGAAAAACCACGTTATGCGTGTACATCATATCGGTAAGACACAAGGAATCGCGTCTTAAAAGGGCGTCTGTCTCGCTGTTGTCTTGCTTCACGATATAAAACATGTCTCTCATTAATAACGAAAACAGCGACGCGCATAATCATTACGTCACAATCATACAATCAAGTTAATCTACCTTATTTCAATGAAGTTCTAATTTCATACCCATTTCACATCAACATTCAAAGAATGACACAATTTCGTCGCTTAGGTGCAGCTGCAACAATTTCTTCGACTTTCTCCTGAAACGTTTTCCTTGCATTGATCCATACTTCATTTTTGTCACGATTAGGAAGATCTTTCACGTACGGCAAAATCTTCTCTGAAAACTTTTCCGAACTCTCGCGCGGTAATAATGATGGCAGGTGATCAACAGCAACGATATCGAGAGGAGGCTTATCTTGATCCACAATATATCTAAACACCGGGCGTTCAATAGTGGTTATCTCTGAATAGATGGGCAATGGATTCCTGGGGTTTGTAGCATCGCAGCTCACGTCAACAACTACTGTTAGCTTTCGTTCCTTGTCTGACGACTCAATCAAACTTTTATCAATGAACAATGGTGTCGAGTCCGATGCCACATTGAGATTAATACAGTTAACCAACAAGTGATACTCCAAAAGTTCAGGAATTGGTCCACTTTTTGGAGTTTCCTCCAAATCCCATTTTGTAATTTGTGCGTTTGGTATTCCAATTTTCTCTAAAGCGTCTACAGCTCCTTTGCCGCATCTTCCAAGTGCACCAAGCACCATAACTTTCGGGTAGCTGTAAAAAAACCCCCAAGATAGTAACGTCATTTAGGACAAAAACAAGTATTTAAGTACCACCAAAGGAAGAGTAACAGTCGTACATTATTGAAACGTTCAGTACATCACATATCCTGTGAGGCAAAGTGTAAAAAACTTGCCATGTCCCAGTGTCGAGTTCTATGTCCATGAAGGTACCGCGGAAAGCATGGACAAATTTAAGGCCTATGTTGAAAGTTAGTAGCAAGCAACGTACCATATCGCAGCTAAACAGGTAGTAACAGGACAGATGCACATGGGAAAGGGTAGACAAACGAAGCAACTAGGTTCCTACATAGCATAGGAAAAATCTGGCATAGACAGCACGAAAGTACCTAAAATATATACCACAAAATATCACGAGGTACAAAAAATATTTATAAGCAGAAAAATGGTTATGAAAGTAGATGTAACTCATTGTAACATCTGAGTACAGTGACACCGGCAGCTTTTACCGCTGGAACGTGACTAGTGTTGCCAGCCAGAATTTCATGTTTACGGTAGACAATGTCAAAAGACTATGCAAAGTCTCATCAATTCTCGTTAACTTACAAATATATCGAGAGATCAGAAATTGTACTTTGCAGTAAACATAAAATAAACATCATATTTTTGTCACTTCATGTCTAGATCTCAATAATGGTATTGTTTTTCACTGTTTTATTCATGCGTATTTTTTTGCCCCTAGTTTGAACCCAACTCTCCTCGCATCCCACATAGAAATGTACCGTAAATCATCTCCCTCTCATTTTTTCCCATGATTAATGCTTTGGAGGTTACCAAATTCTTTTTTTACCACTTATATACTAGCCTCACGGCAATTCTTATCTCTGCACCATTATTATTTGCCTCTGTTATGTCACTGTCTGAAAATTAAACAAAGCCAAATTGCAGTTACCTGTCATCATCACTAGCATCCAGTCCCCGCACTTTCAACACTTCTTGTAACTTGCTTTTAATACTGGAAACGAGTTCTTCTGAAGAGTCTGAAGCACGCAGAGCAGGAAAATCCTCTGATGGGTTTAATATTTGATGACACCAAACACTCAGCCCAACTGCTGCCCCAACAAACCCTAAAAATTTTAGGATAAATTTCAACTTTCTACAAGAATAGCAAACCATACATGCACATGTAAAAAAGTAAGAAAAATCGCTAATAAAATACTTATACGGTGCAGGTATAAGATATATTAAGTTTCTTTTCCTATTGATGTTTTAATAACTTCCAAAAAAATGATTTTTTACATTATGAATAATTTTTCTTCACAAACCTTGACTACAACACACAAAAATGTATCTCTTTTACAGAATGCACATGGGCAGATAACATAAAATATTAAACTGTGATTTCTTTATATAAACGATGAGTAAGGCATTGCAAACATTTTAAAATCGGATCTTGGAATGGCAGCACGATTGCCTTTTATCTAAAACTGGGAAGTTGTTCAAGGGTTTTGGGCGCATAACTGTGTTATGCCACATTTTACATTATGTGCAATGTTGGCCTGTTTAGAAAACTAGGTTTAGGCTTACTTGAATGTGTACATATATTTACAAAGGCAAGGGCAGTTGAATACAATCTTACTACTGAAGAGCAAACCAACCAGAAAAAGTTGCTTTGAAGTCCAAGTCACAAATAACAATCATCCTTCATGTCTTCTGCTACATCTTGTTCATAATTTTCCCATTCCTACCCATGGTTTTCAAAAGAAGTGGGGGTTTTTGGGCGGTAAAATAGAAATAAATATTAAATTCCTTGAAAATGCTGCTGTGTAAAACAGGTAAAGTAAAGAAAAGCCATGACAACAGTTTTCCTTGAGGACACAGAATGTTGGTGCTTTATACTCTTGTCAACTTTGTCAAACAAACAAGAATTGCTTTTGAATTTGTCCTCTTTTGAAAATACTTGCTCAAACAACTAACACTGACCCATGTAAGTAAAAGTTTACAGAAGAAGTAATTTATTGACGTGGGGAATTTCAAGTTATCATCCAAAGAACCGTTAACATTTGATTAAGCTAATGATTGGAACTACTGCTATATCGTTGTCAGCTTTTCCTTGCAATAAGCAAGAGCCCAAGTACGAGAAAGGTACCTTATTCTTAACATCACTATTTATACTTTATACATGAGAGTCCCTTGTGGGGAGTATTACTATTCTGTTTTCATATCATATGTTAACAATTGGGCTCTTGACACATGGCCTGCCCTTTATGCAAAACTAATAATTACTAAGACAAAAATCACAACTTGAGGGAAATAGTTTTAAGTAGTTCATATTTAAATAGTGTTAAAACACTTTGTAGTGCAAGAATTTTAACTGTATGCATATACCAGGGCAATAGAGAGCAATAAAAGTTGCAATCAATACTTAGTTCAGCTTGTGGCAGGGAAGGGCAGGCCATGTATCACTTGAAATTTCAGAGCCATCTCCAATGAGCTGGTAACATGATAAATTTAAGTTGGACAAATACTGTTTAGAAACAAACATCAAATTTTGATACTTAAAATGTTGTATTATGTTTCCGACATACTTCAAACTTCAATTTTTCAGCCTTTCTAGGCTTCTGACATACAACGTCTTGACACAAGGCAGTTTTTACCCACGTCCAAAATGCAATTTGCCTCAACCTGTTTTGTATTCCACCTCCAAAAGCATACAAAAATTAAAGATTGGTTTGACTACCTTGATACTAGTAACTTTTGTCTACACTTCAAGAAGTCAAATCACCCACCACTAAGCATGACCAGCAACAGAAAGTTTTCTGGCCTGGTTCATTTTCTCCCCCGCATATCCATGGAGACTGGTAAACTAAATCAGTAGATTGTCCAGTATATTCTATTGTTGGACATTGTTATATCATGCAAACTTTTCTGCTTGGTTCTACGGACTATTCAGTAAGAATCCGACAAAATGATGACAATCTGTTTCAAACCCCGAGTAACAACTAACTTTTTAGTAAATTTCTTCCATATTTATAATCAAAAAGTAGAAATTATTTACAGAATAAAATAATTAACAATAATCCAGTTCTACAATAGTTTTAATTACGATCACTGTTAAGTAACCTAATAAACAATTACGCACCCACGCTATTTCACATTTGTTCAACTGAAACGCTCTGACACG
>JANTCA010057491.1:0-10309 GCA_024741275.1 Chironex yamaguchii
AAGCATACGACTCATGTCATGATAAAGCTCCTGTCTACATGGCTTCCACTGAGTCCACAAAGTCGAGAATTTTCATAATTTAATTTGTTAAGTTGGATATATTTCAAAATACTGTGGTCGCATATTTTCGTCCGACCATTCTGTAACTTTGTAACAAACACGTTTATCGTGTAAATAAGACAATATTTCAAACTTCGAAGGTCTGAATATCGGAAGGTTCAAACTATTCTTGTAATATCTTAGTATGATTACTTTTATATCTAATAACTTGTTGCTAATATTGTTATAAGGCGAGTCCAGGCAGTCAAAGTTGAACATACGTGTTTTTCTCTCTTCCTCCCATAATCTTCCTCTGCTCTCGGACTCCTATGTACACTTCCTCTACATGAATTTTCTTGTGATCACTAGAATACCTTTATATCACATGCATCATGAATAAGTAAGAAATTGTAAGTGCTTAGCATTTTAAGCAATCATGAAATGGGTTACACAATGCAATTGACAATTTACGTAGGATATGCATTACATAGACGTAAACATACGTCAAGCCAAGGACTAGCTCTCGGGGACAGAGGTACTAGATATTACTCAATTTTCTGTCGTTCTTTGAGCTAGGTGACATTGCATTTTTCAGATTTAATTTTACCAGTATCATTTCATTTATTAACTGATACATTGTGATGGCGAGATTAAAATAAAGACAAGTTATTGTTTACTCCAAATTCTTTTAATGAATGTGTTGCATTAGCTCTGTCAAAGTTCACTATTTACATTATAGAAGATTATAATGTAACATCTGTAGATGGAATTTCATTTTTGTTGTGAGATGAAAGAAATTTCTGGACAAACAGTATGTCGCAATTATAATTTCAAATTGGTTTAATTGGTTGTCCTTAAAGACAGTTTGCCAAGACAATTTTAGCATTCAAAAAGAATTGCTTATTTAAACATATAGTTTGTAAAATCATTCCTGGCTCAATCTGACCAAAATATTGACAGGAAATTCTTGGCATGCATTGATTATCAACAAACTAGACCATTCATGTCATAACCACTGGGTTAATTAAACGAGAAATTATTTCCAAAGAGTAGCAGATGATGCAAGTCTTGGAGTACACACTTTAATTGCAGATTTTTCTGAATGCAAAGTTTTAAACACTGTATGGTAAGGTGCTCATTAGGAAACGTGACTCTGTGGTTTATAACAAAGATTTTTGCAAAACCATAAGAAACCGCAAATCGTAATATGTCGTTGACTCTCTCAGTGACTGGAAAGTCTCCTCTTTCGCACAAATCACTTACATGCTGTGACTTCATAAGCAAAATTGACGTGAACTTTCCCGTTATCAACTGAGCGTGTGATGTAAATTTTTCAAAATCTTGATAAAATTACTATAAAACACAGAATTGTAACATTTATCAAAATACCTTACAACACGCTATTTGGACAATAGCCCTGATAAAACTAACTGTGTTTCGTAGCACCACAGTTACTTAAAACTGATGGTCTAAAAGTATAAGTTTTCTCCTGAAAATTCGCTTTAAGTGCTAAACATATACGTTAAATAAACGCCCTTCATTCATAATCTGACTTTCGTGTTTTACATAGGCACATTACAAACACTATTAGAGAATTAATCATCTTGGTTTATACGTTGAAACATGGTCAATGACCTTCTCAAAGTACATCACAAAATCAGCTTGAATATATATGCATGTATGTGTAAACATGTATCTATATATGTGGATATACGTATATATGGAATTATTCAAACGCTCGAAAGTGTTCATATATTTGATTAACATGTATAATCGAGCACTTGACATATCTTTATACATATTCATGCATATTTGTTCATTGAACAAACAGAATATTTTTTGAACGATTCAACTATAATCTTCCGCAGAACGGTATATTCATGTCGAAACGTTAAATAAAAGTTCTGTTGACTTAATGCAGAAATCCTTTCTTGTAATGACGTGTTGATTAAACTTGTGGATATCAATTATATATATATAGAAAATTCATAATGCGTCAAAATGCATAAGAACGAGAATTTTCGGATAATTGGCATAGCTATATAGTCCTTTCGTCTACTTTATTCAAAATATCAAGAACTAATTTTTTGAGAAATCATATCAAATTATACATGAATTAATTCAAGTATTGAGTGAGGGTACAACTGGCACATTTCGTAAACCACAACTCTCTTGCAGCAGAGGTTTTAAGATCACATTCACCTATGATTGGATATTCTACATTCGTAAAAGGATTGCTGTCTGACTGTTCCCTCAACAAACAACAACGATCACATTTTTAAGTTAAAAGATGAAAAGAAAGTTTTTGAAACCGGAGAGCCATAAGTAGCTTGTAACCATTGAGGTAATAGCATCAGCCGAATGCAAGTGAAAAAATGAAAGATGCAAGGAAAATATCCACCAAATGTACATTGCTTATCGTTTTACTTGCAATCTTATGTCCCATAAACAGTTCATTCAAATTTTTCATTGACATTTTAATTGTTTTCTGCACTGGGTTACTTATTGATTTGAAGCTTGGGTCACGCAACACGATAACACAACAAGCAAAATCAACAGATCAAGAAATTGTACATAGCTCAGCATTTCACTCTCGTAAAAATGCTTGACGCAAGCATAGAGGAAGTGTTTATTTCCATTTACTGCAAATAATCAAAAACTTTCGATTGTCAGTCCTGCTCAGCTTAGTAGCTCGTAGAGACGGTAACAATGTAGACACTGCTCATTCTTTACTGAGACGAGGACTGCAAAATTTTGCCTTGTCTGCCATTAATTTCGAAAGTTAAAGTCAACGAAAAAAGTACTACCCACAAGAACTTGTTCGCACCTTTAGAGCCAACAATAGCATAATATACAACATTGAACCAAGTAGGTAAAAAGAAGACTTTGTTTTGAAGGAATCATTAAGATATTATCAGAATCTTTGATGTCAACAAATCATTCTTATTAGTTAGTAATTTTGGGACTTGACTAATACTTACAGCAAAGTCCTGAAAGGAGATGGACATAATATTTCCTGGAGAGATTATAATTCGCCAACAATAGTCATTGCCAGGCCTGTACGTTGCATAACCAGGTGATTTGATTTGGGCCTTCCATTCAATAAGATTACTTACTGTCTTGCATTCCCCTGCAATCACAAGAAAAAGAAGCATCAGTTATACGGAACAAAAACTATACACGAATAATTTCACACGAAACCGATCCATCATTATTTCAAAAGACATAATAAGCATACATGACATGCAATAAAAACAAGCATTCAAGGCATTTATCTGCTTCTTACTGTATCTTATGTGGAGATAGTTAAAATGTTTTCTAACAGTACAAATCTTAAGAACTGTTTTAAGTAAACTGACATCCATGAAGTTTTTCATAACACGGAAAGAAGATGATTGATTAGTGACACGATTGATACCAAAGCATTGAAATCTCACGTAAATATGCTTTCGACAACAGCGAGAATCAGTGAAGCAAAGTCATTCTATGGGCATTTTATGAATTTGTATCTTGTACCTTAAGTATTGTTTTAATATTGTGTAACTTATTTTGCCAAAAATTTAATTTTAAAAAAGGAAATTTAAAAAGGGAAAATTTAACCATACTGTAAACGGTAAAAGTTGAACCCAAATTGAAGTTTACTTTGACCAATACAGTGAATAGCTTCCTGGATATGCTTTGACTTTTAGCTTTTTTTAAATTATTCAGAGAGAATACCCATGCTACAAGTCCTTTTTGAATACCAGGCAATGTCTAGCTGCCAATTAATATAGAGATTTCAGTATTACTGATCAACGTAAGTACTCGTTATACCGACGACTCCCAGTTGGTATATTCAAATCATATTCTACGTGACTAGTTTGTCAGCTCCAATGAATAAATAGGAGGCAGTACAAGATACGATTTATATTCCGATTCAAATTTTACGTAATATTATCTTGAGAGCCTTCTTAAGTGGTAACCTTGTTCAAACAGGGCCTAACACTACAATTATATCAATATTAAGCTTCCGTAAATACTTTCAAAGGCTTACTTGCTTTCGTGAAAACGAATTTGGCATACGAATTGTGTTTCTAACAGTAGAGCAAAAGGTATATCTCCCGACTACAAAAATTCTTTAGGCTCTACTAAAATCTTATAAGGCCACATGCCGACTGCATCTGTTCATCTTTTTAAAAAGGTGCCATTTAAGTCTAGCGTAATATACAAATTTAACCTAAACAAGAGAATTGCAAAAAGAGCCAATTTCCTAAGGAAATCATCATTGCAAAGACGGAGTAGTGAGAAGTATTTCAGGATCTAATTTAAAAGCATTTGATCCAACTTTGATCCACAACACACCTGTATCTGCTGGAAGGTAAACGATAATCTATCTTTTTCATTTTGCAAATAGCATTTATTTGGAATAGCGGATTAAAATCTGAGTATTTACACACTTGGCTCTAGTATGACACATGTAATCTCTTCTGTTTTAAGGTAAATTTTGTGTTGTACTTCGTATTGTATTTTTCAAAAAAGATATATCTGTTTGCTAAAGTCATGATGTGTTGACATGCTTAGATGATATTGCAAATCCGTGATAGACAATAAGTATGAAAACCTCATGATAAGCGCTAACTTTTAATTTGTTTTTACGTCACTTCACGTAATATCAAAAACAACAAAAGGTTGGAAAAAGTGTGACATACGTTGCGCTGCTTCAACGTAAAGTCTCTGTAAACAGCTTTGAAAGAACACTGTCGATTTCTATTAATTTTTATTAATTAAATCTTTTCGTGTTAGACGTATATATGAGCAAATATTTTATTGGTATATCATGATTATCATTTACTTCTATAAATATACAAGGAAATGTATATACTAGTCTATACATTGGATCAATGTACCAGTAATATATTTGAACGTTATGAATACGTTGTTTTTGTGTTTAAGTATAGGTATTACATAACCTTCTTGTAGCACTGGACACCATAATAGAATTTGAAATGTGTTTAGGTCAAATACGAAAAAGACCATCTGAAATAGTAAGAACGTTTGGTAAAAACTACGGAATAGTAAAACATCTTGTTAATTAAGTCTCTTTTTGCTTCAAGTGATAAACATATTATCTTACCTTGGGCAAAATCGACTGAAAAAGACAGGATGATTGTTATAAAGATAATGAAATGTGCCCATTGCACACGCAGTTTTAAAAAGTAGATTATGAAGGACCAGAGTTGATGTGCAGAGGTTGCCATGAAGACCTGAATAAAGATAACGTGAAAACAAAGCAATAATTAGAAATAAGAAATGATTCGCCTTATCAAAAACGAAAAACATATATTTAGCGATAAAACATTAAGTATTTTTTAATTGTTTCATATACCTTTAAAGATAAGGTATTATAAACATTTGATTTCTTCAAACTTCAACTTATGTCCTCTGACTCTTTCAGCATTTGCTGTCCTCCTTGACAAGTATCTGACCATTCTTGGTTGCAAATTGGAAGCATCATTTTCACCTTACAGATTCCAATACAAACACTGATAATTGCATTAATGGAGTTTCGTATTAGGATATAATCAATTCTGTAAAGCTAGAGCAAAAATGCATTTTCTAGGTATTTTTAGATATCTTGTTGACAAAGGTAAGCAAAGAAGTAATGATTTACACCCATCAAGGATCAAATCAATCATGAATAACTGACAGACTCTCTTAAGTCTTTTATATAGTTTCACAGAAATAGTAAGAATGGACTTGTTCATGAGAGTACTAAAAACACCTAAACCGATATACCAGTCTTAGTTTTAGATAACGGAGAGAATATCTGCCACGATAATAGTTTTCTGAATTTTCAACAAGGAGATTTACGAAACACTCGCGATTGACATAAGCACTGATGCACCCTTTCTCTCGTGTTGCTTAGATGCATCCAAGTAATAGTCCCAGGTCAATTATGTTCCCTAGGTCAAAGTATCATCGTTTTTACATTAAAGAATATTGCTTGGACTTGGTTTACGTAATTACATACTGCAGTATAAAAATGATACGAATTTTGAAATTTTCAGTAATATTAAGTTACTCATTTATCAACTTTTGTAATTTTTGCAAAACATTTTACACATTTTCACAAAATAAAGAAATCATTTCTCTTGGCCTACTCGATAGCATACATTAAACTTTATTTGCGATATTTTTCTGAACTTGTCTTCTCCTTTTACATTCAAAGTACATTAGGACAGAACAGTAAACCTATGTTTTATGTGTAATCCATCCTAATGGACATGTTATTATGGCATAATTCAAAGGTGTAAACTATGATTCATTCTTAGTGCACAACGTCACATTTCATCACACTTAAGATACCTTGTCCGTAGGTTTTTGCAATCAATCAAATACTTTTTTGATAAACCCATTTTGTCCGATAAGAGTTCCATTCGCATTTCACCTATATGATGTGATGTCTCGCTATACATCCGAAAATCAAATCTTGTTACTAAAATCTTTTTTAGTAAAAATTTAGCCAAATTGTACACCTGCTGCCAGTTTGAAACTTATCAAAACAATTCAAGCATGATTTGGATTATTCTGCTGGATGCATACTTCCTTCATATCAGTATTATGCTACTTACTGAATAAACTATCAAAAATATTAAAAACTACTAACTAGGATCTTTTATCTAAGCAAATATGTTTCACAGCAATAAACAAACAGAGAAAATAATGCCTATATCCTTTGTATAATTTTTACTTCAAAACAATGCTTTCACAACACAGGTAGGTTAACATAGTAGGTTTGTAATGTCACTTAAATTCATAAATTGATATTGAAAATTAGACAAGGAATACTCACGGCCTAAACTGGATCATTCTAATGATTTCCTTCTCCATTCCATTTTGATAATTATATAAAATATCTTTGAGTTTGTAACTCCTTTTATACTCTTCAACAACAAAGTTGACAAGATTGGTACCAAAATGCAATGTCGAGTCTCTTCATTAAAGATTCATAAGACTTTTCCACATCACCTGCAGCTCAAAGTGACTTCTTGTTGAAACGAGTTTTCGTCGTAATAATGCGGTTTCAAGCAAAGAAACAGAATAACCACTGTGGCTAGCTGTCCTTCAGAGCTTCTGTTTTCGTCAAGTAAAAATCACTTTCCTTCAGCCCAAGACCAATCAAATACACAAATTCGAAAAACTAGAAGCTAATTTTAGCATGTCAAAGAAAACTGTAGATAACGCATGTTAGCTTAGCTAATTGCTAGTAAAAATGAAGAATCTACCAAGAGAAGAATGAATTTACAGATATATAAAGATATGTTAGGATGGCTTTAAACGCAGGAAAACTGAAGGAAGCAAATGTTAGCCAGTTAATTGCTAGTCAAAATTAAAAACCTTCCAAGAGAAGCATGAATTTAAAGATATATGAAAACTTATTCGGATAATTTTAAACGCAGAAAGAAAACTGAAGGAAGCAAACGTTAGCCAGTTAATTGTTAGTCAAAATTAAAAACCTTCCAAAGAGAAGAATGAATTTACAGATATATAAAGATAAATTAAGATAACTTTAAACGCAGAAAGAAACCTGAAGGAAGCAAATGTTAGCTAGCGAATTGCTAGTCAAAATTAAAAACCTTCCAAAGAGAAGAATGAATTTACAGATATATAAAGATAAATTAAGATAACTTTAAACCCAGAAGGAAAACTAAAAGGTAGCAAATGTTAGCTAGCTAACTGCTCATGGGGTAGCGTGAATCTATAAAGAAGGCATTGAATAGACACGGTATCAGTAAACATGGCATAAACATATAGGTATGCTTCTAAATGAAGACCAGAGAAGTCCTTTATGTTTAAACTCATCTTCTTAGCAGGACATGCACAAATACGATGAACTTATTCCGTATTTTATTTGGATTCATATAAAAAACTGCTGTTTTCTGAGAGATAACGAAATTAAAGAGTAAGATTGCTCGAGTAAACAAACGAGTCCTGACACGAAGCACGGATCTTTGTACATACGGCGGCAGGTGGATTTGCTGCTTGAGGGAGACCAATTTATTCAACGCTAGAGGTAGTCCGATTTTTTCGTTGCCCGAGGAAGAACACTGTCCTTTTTGCTGGAGGGACGCCGATGTTTTCATTTCTAGAGAGCGGCATATGTCTTTGTTGCTGGGGGGGGGGGGGGGTGACCAGTGTCGTCGTTGCCGGAGGCCGATGTCTTCATTTCTAGAGGGCAGCAGCAGTCTTTGTTGCTGGAGGGAGACCAACGTATTCACTGCTAGAAGAAGTCCGATTTCTTCGTTGCCCGAGGGAGAACACTGTCCTTTTTGCTGGAAGGAGGCCGATGTTTTCATTTTCTAGAGGGCGACAGGAGTCTCCTATCTGCTGGAGGGGAGACCTGGAGCTTGTTGCTCGGCTTTGTTGCTCAAAGTAGACCAATGCCGTTGCTGCTGAAGACAGCATAATTTCAGTGCAGACCAAAATAAAGGCATTCCACAGTGCCATTCCACTTGCCTGCTATACGTGCCGGAATGGTAGTGCTGCAATGCCAATAATACCTGACATTCGGAGGCGTTTCAGAGGCGCTGTCTTGGAACAATCGTCGGTGACAGCTCGTGCGACCACTTGACGACGGTGTACGTCTGATCAAGATGCTGTAGTGAGTCCACATTACAACTGGCGATCTGGGAAGCGCTTCAAATGGTTCAGGCACTTGATCCGTATGGGGTCCGACCAGCTTCCTAAAAGTGTGTTAATAAGCGAGCGTCCGGCTCAATTGAGAACTCCCAGGAACGTGCAACGCTCATCTTGGCGCAAACCTGTTCCCGATAATGTGAAGCTAGGTGGGCTAATAACGCTCGTGCGGCAGGTTACGGTCAAGGTGGTGGGCGAGGTGACGCAGAACGGAGCGCAGTAGCGGGGATGTGTGCGTAATGTGGCGTTTGCCCGCGACGATCGGAATGACTGTCAACCGTACATAGTGGAAGTGAAACGACATAAATGTACAAAAAACTGCAGCAGAGTGAATGTGAGTCAAGACAATACAAATGCTTCTCTTCCGAAACCTACTACAAATATATTGTTCGGAAAGACGCCATCACATCAACCCTGATCAACTATTCTGACGTCGTGTCTTAGCAGCGTTGTTATGCATTTCTGCCGACCTTGGGAAAATGAAATGCTACATGAAGCTCATAAGCTATGAGGGGAATCGACCAAGGGGCTTCCGGCTCATAAAAAGAGCAATACGACTACCCAACTTCATCATATATTAAAAATGTCAGATGTTGCCTGTTATTAAACCGACTTTACTTGTGAAGTTTATAAGAAGAACATTCATCTTTCCTGATTGATATTCATGAGAAAGCAAAAACAGAAAGTTGTAAGAAATCTGTTTCAATGATTTTTCGATGTTGATGGATTTTAATACTTCATTAACAACAGCGTTAAAACAGGGAGATTTTTCACAGGATCTCAACAATGATATCAAAATCAATACAAGCTTTAAATGATGTCTCAACTTAAGAATAAATAAAATCTCAAAAGATTGACTATCCTCACACATTATTCCAACATCCAATTTTAGAGTCAAAAGATGTCATAATTTCAAAAATGTATTCTAGTGACACATGGTGCCAATCCATAATGCCAGAAGGCCACTCAACTATACCTATTTACAAAAGCTTAGAACAACCCATAGACCAAAAATTACAATAATATATTCTGCTCGAGAGAAATTTGATATCTATGATGAAAAAATACCAAGGATTAATTTAAATGAATGAAAACTGAAATTAGCAGTTAATATACAATACATAATATGTTACACAAATAAATAATAAAAAAGTTATCAAATAAAATGCCAACACGTCAAATTTTTGAAAACATCAAAGTGTCATATGACCAATTAGTATGGTAAATCCCTAAACGAACACACGGTGCAAAGTCATGACCAGCAGTCCCAATGCGTTGCTAAAACTTGACCACATGAACACCATAGTGGTAGCAAAGTGGAGGTCAAAGACCTGAAACACAGTACCACTGTTAGTCATAATATATTGCCAATGGGCTACCACTCTACCACCAATAGGCAACTACTGTATTACGAATAGGCTACTGCTGTACTTCCGATGGGTTACCACTGCACTAATGATAGGCTACTACTATGCTATAATATGCTACCACTGCCCTACCAACAGGCTACCAGTTTACTACCAATGGGCTAATATTGTACTACCACCAGGCTACCTACTACTGTACTATCGATATGCTACCACTGTATTACCTA
>JANTCA010057502.1:0-17077 GCA_024741275.1 Chironex yamaguchii
CAGTAGATTCATCCAGCAATAACATCATATGCTGTGATAATGCCAATAATAATAATAATAATAATAATAATAATAATTCGTGAAGGCAAAATACTCAGTAGAAAGAAAAGGATTAAAAACTGTGATTGAAGAAATAAAGAAAAGAGCACTTGCCAAAATCAGATACCAACAAAGGATAGAGCAGTATAGGACAAACAGACCACTTGATATTGATGAAAAGAAAGTCTACAATGAGTTCAATGGTAAGACAGGAAGCAGTGACGGTTATATACCAAATGCTGAGGAAAATAAGGTTTTCTGGAGTGAGATATGGAGTGTACAGAAGGAGCACAATAAGGATGCTGATTGGTTGAGAAATGAAAAAAGTGAAATATATCGTTTGATGAAAATAAATCAAATAACCAATGCAAACTTAAAAGCACGTGATAGTGTGCAAGGCTTTTGGATAAAGAGACTCAATAAACTGGATAGAGAAACACAAAAGGATAGCAACCCAGCTGAATGAAATGCTAGAAGGAACTAAGGAAATACCACCTTCGTCGACATACAGTCAAAAAGATAAAAATAAGGGAAATGCAGTTGATAACTTTAGGCCAATTCCCTGCCTGCCACTCATGTGGAAGTTGACTGGTATTATATCAGAGGAGAACGTACTGCTTTCTAGAAAAAAACCCTTACTTCCAGAAGAGCAAAAAGGTTGCAAAAGGAAAAGTAAGGGGACGAAAGATCAAGTATTGATTGATAAGGCAATACTTAAAGATTGTAAGAAAAGAAAGTCAAATCTAGCTATGGCGAGGATAGATTATAGGAAAGCCTACGATGTTGACCCCGGTAGTTTGATTTTAGAGTGCCTTGAGATGTTTGGTATTGCTGGAAACGTCAAGAAGAGAGTATGAAAAGATGGAAACTTCTTTTGACTTCAAATGGATCCGATCTATGTGAGGTGGATGTTAACAGAGGCATATTCCAAGGGGATAGCCTTTCTCCGTTGATTTTTGTCGTATGTATGCCCGGAGCGAGCAGAAGAAAACAACTATGTAAAATAAATACGGGACAGGAACATCCAGTGTGACAACGTCATTGTAGCTAGGAGATCTGACTTCATATTGGTAGAGAAGATGACGAAATCGTGCATCATTATTAACGTTGCAGTTCCAGGAGTTAATAGAGTGCACGACAAAGAAAGTGAAAAAGTTGAAAAGTACCAGAACCTACAGAAGGAGCTGATAAGGTTCTAGTTGTTGAAAAAGGTGCAAGCCAGAAACACACCTTCTTGTTGCTTCAGTGCAACAATTTAGATTTAGAATAACCACTGTCAACAGAGGACACACTAGGCCATTCCGAATCCCGTGTCCGTAAGTACAGTAATGTCAGTACAAAATGACAATAATTGACAACAAACACCTCCAGTGTTACATACCTGACACTTTAATATATCACTATTACATTTGAACACGATATACGTAAAAAGATGTTCCAGCCATGTTATAATAAGAAGGGTGCACCTTTGGCTCCATAATCTTTACAAATACAAGTTAATGCTAATTGTACATAACAACAACTCAGATGAACTTCTAACACAGTGCGGTTATACTAGTCCATTGGTTGCATCATTACAACGAAGTTTGACACCCGATGGTTTAATGCAAAGGTAAAGATCGATGTCATATTACATGTAGTACATGAATCAAAAAAACATTTAATGTCACGCGTTCAAGTATAAGAAGTGGAGAAGTAGTCTATCTAAGTAATATTTTAATTGAAACGACGGTGTTAAAATGTTTTAAAAGCGACAAAGTTAACGGCATTAACACATTTGTTTCTGGACGCTTTCGATCTTTCTGTCCTTCTTGTTTAGACCTTCCTTTTATCTCTATCGGTAAAGAATGCAACATTTGACGACTGTAGAATGGAAATTTGCTAAATATACATAAGTTCATTGCTTTTTTCAAGTGTTTTAACACACGTGTCCATTGAACTGACTACAAAATCGACTAATCCAGGTGATATGGCTTGAGACATTCCAGTGAATTTCCAGTGAACAGAGGGTAGACAATGAATTGGCATTCTCAACTATTTCAATGTTTAGGTAGATTCTACTGTACACGAAAAAACATAATCAAGTAAGAACACAGTGCTCAAATAAGTAAATATAAATAAATAAAATAGCGTAACTTTCTCAAAAACGGTTATAAAAATAAGAATAGCTACAATAAAAAAGTTGATAAAACTTAAAAGCAATAGTCAAACTCCTTAAACAGATAATGTGAACAACGTAACCCTCTTAAGTAAGCAAGAACCTCATTTATTTCTCACAATAGCGAAACAGATTTTTTTAAAGCAGTGCATCAAATACAGTATAGTCTTGTTAAAACGTACTTAGTTATAACGTACATTCTGATATGACGTGCCAAAGCAGCCGCTCCCAGCTAAAAAGTTCATACAAATCCTTATTAAAATACCCCGTTTACAATGCACTTGGCCATTATGCACTTTGGTTATAACGTCTCCTTTTTATCCTAATCGACAAATTAGCTTAGTTCTATGCACTTTGAGGGTTTTCTTTGTTTGTTCCCCTTTGCGCATTCATCGTTTCAATGATTGATACCTTAGCTATGATTTATTTTCCTGAGCCCAGCCGAAAACAAATGCAAACGAAGAAGTAAATATGTAAATCAAATGGACATCGTTCCTTTGTCTAGTAAGGCAACAAGTGCTATTCAAATATTTCAATGATTTTTTAAAGTTTGCAGATTTCAGTTCAGTTCATATATAAATTAAATTCTCTGCATACAATTTATTACTCAAAAAGTACAAACAAACAATTTACTGAAATAATGTCGATACAGAAAAATTAATACAATAATACAAGGAAATTAAAACAATATATAAGTATATGAGGAATTAAAAAAATTGTATGCAGGGAATTACTTAAAGGAGGAGCTCTCCCCATAGGTAAACTAATCGAGAGCCCCCCACCTACTCGAAGATATGAGGTAAAATTATTTGAATTTAAATAATTGTTCATTTTCATTACCACTTAGATTTATCAAGACCTTGTTCAATAAATAAATTTTCAGTTTTGATTTAAATGATGTTTTGGATGGAGCAGTTCCAATTTCATGGGGCAATGTATTCCAAAGTTTAGCACCAAGATAGCAAATTGATTTTAGGCCATATTGAAGACTGTTTTTCCGAATATATAAATCACCTCAACTAGACTGCCTTGTGGAATACTGAACAGAAGAGCTGATTAAGAAAAAGTCATGATAGCAGCTAAGTGAGGTTTTATTAACAGAATAAAAAACAAAAGTTAATAGACGGAATTCAAAAATCTCGGAAATTGTACAAAGTTTGAGATCCTTAAATATTGGAACAGAGGGGGACTTGCGAGGCTTAAATGACATAGCTCTGACAGCTTTTTTCTTTAATTTGAAAATAGGATCAATGTATGATGCATATGTTTGACCCCAACAATAACACCACATTGTAAGAAGGACAGGAACAAAGCATTGTAGAGGCAAATTAAGACATATAATGGGAGTAAGTGCCTAATCTTGAAAAACATTCCACATGTTTCAGCTAGTTTTTTGGAGAGTTCACTGAGATGGTATTTCTAGCTTAGATGCTCATCCAGAAGGACACATAAGAACTTAACCAAATGTTTTTTAATATGTTTCTTCCCTATTTTCACAGTTGCTTCAAATGGAATATTGACATATGGAAACTGAAAAATAATATAGTTAGTTTGATCAATGTTTAATGATAGTTTGTTGGCATCAAGCCATTTCTTTACAGATATCAGCTCTTTATTCGCTATTTCAACCAAATCAGAAAAATCTTTAGATTCATAGTAGATATTTGTATCATCAGCAAAGAGATAAAAAAATAAGTTTCCTAGAAGCATTCGGTGATCATTTATGCATGAAAAAGTAATGGGCCCAGTACAGAACCTTGTGGTACACCGCAAGTAACTGTACATAAATTAGAATTGCTGCCATTAACAGAAACATATTGTTTCCTATCAGAAAGATACGATTTAAACCACTCAAGAGCACACCCACAAACACCATAGTGTTCAAGTTTTGAAAGTAAAATACTATGATTAACTGTGTTGAAAGCCTTTTGTAAATCACTAAATATACCACAACCAAATCTTTCGTTATCAAGCGTATTGCTTACAGCTTCTGTCAAACTCACAAGAGCATAGTCAATTGAGCGGTTTTTTCAAATCCAAATTGTAAAGAGTAAAGAACTTTATGTATTTCAAGAAATCTATACAGTTGTCTGTAAATTAGTCTCTCAAATATTTTGCCGAAGAAATTGGCCTATAATTAGATTGTAGCTCAGAATTTCCTTTCTTTAAACAAGCATATCACCTTAGCAATTGGCTGATTAGATTTTTCTGATGCAGAAAAGATTTTGAAGCACTGAGGCAAAATTGATGCAGCAGTCAAAAAGGCTTGAATTAGAAAAAGTGTTCAGAAACATGTTACAGGCTTCTTGAAACCATGTAGTTGTTAACCATTACTATTGCAATTGAAAGTACACAATTTATAATGTTTGCTTAAAAATAATACGTCAAAAATAATGATGCCAAAAAGGCTACATTTGAATGATACCTTTCATGTCATTGTTGAGAGATTGTCTACGAAATCTTCTTTTCTTTGGCTGCACCACAGATGGGCCATACAGTACCTGACATCTTTTCTCAAAAGCACGAACCATTTTCTTTACTACTTCATCAAAAAACACAGTTGATAGATGAGAATGGAGGACTGACTTGAATTCAAATGTGATCTAATAATGAAAATAAATAAATAAATAAATGAATAAATAAATAAATAGATAAATAAATAAGTAAACAAGCAAATAAATAAATAAACCAATCAACAAATAAAACAATCAATCAATCAATAAATAAACTTTAATCGATATAACGATATAATAGCAAACATGTATGTTCTAATTCAGTCAAGAGTCATTTCTATGTCAATTGTCAATATGACTGAACAAGTCAAAACGCTTTGACTATCACCAGGATTAAGTAAAAGTACAGCTAAAGATTTAGTAGTACTCTAGTACCTTACATTATGGCACATAAAAAAAATTCCAGACATCAACCATAAGTCAAACGGAATGTGTACACCATAACCATACATATGGTAGCTTAAAAGTTATAAAAATACAAACAGATGATACAATTGTTAGTCATATCAATCAATGTTACAGTTTACTCCTATAAAAGTTCACTTTTTAATAATATTACGCAGTGGATACAAAAAATCATGCAAATCTCGGCAAATATCTTCAAAAAAAATCTTGTATTGCTGCGTGAGTTACTCAAAGTATAACAGTCCGACCAAGATTCCCATTCTTAAATCCATGATTTTTTTTCTGCACTGTAGCTGTGTCATCAACTTCCTTAGTAATCAAATTAATCTAAGCATCAATGCATCTAAAAGTGTGTTATTCATATTGCTGAATGTCATGAAAAAAAACAATTTTCATGGATACTTGTCAACTGATCCCCTTCCAGTTTTCAAGAAACAGCTCACTACTGCTCATGAGCCACCAAGATGATCCACTTCCAGAAATTTACTAGTACTATCTACTTAAATGGAGCATATAACAAGGAAGACAGAGAAGCACAGCCACAACTAAGAATGTACTTCAATACAGTTGACATACAGCAAGAAAAGGGAGTATTTATACTTGCTCAAACATCATATCCAGCATATCACGATTTCACATAAATCTAGCAGTAAAAAGAGAATAGCAAACAATTTGGCCTGGCTACGCACATGAAAGTCTAGAGTACATGATCCTTCTTGACCAGGTAACCCTCTACTAAACTTCCATATTGTTTCCATGTGATTGAAAAGCTCTCCATCAACGCATTCAGCCTTTTAAGAAAAAAAAAGTATACATTTCTATCATTAAAATGAAGCAAATCTCTTGCTTGATTTAAATAAGGCACCAAGATAAAGCAACTATAAAATGTCATTGACAGTGCAGTATATACATGTTGTCACAAATTGACTTCAATTGATGATAATGGAATGCAGGGCATGCAAACACATATTTCAATACACCCTCAGTGACCAGGGAAGACTGGTCATCTTAGCATCATTAAAAAACATCTTTTTAGGTTAGTCAGCTTATAAGTTACAGGGGGCCTTAACCAAGTGCTTCTGAGTGGGAACTCAAAAAATCAGTCAGATCCACTTAAGAAGTAATTTTGACAGGAAACATCACATTAATATACAGCGCGACCCTCAAAACAAGATGATCATCTCCTATCCCTACAATAAATCTTATAATCAGCTATTAAACAAAATGATGAAAGACATTGTCCTCCATGAAATACAAAGGTAGAGTTAGTACTTGTATGTGAAGTTTTAATATGACAGATATGCCAAGGTGCAAGTGACCATGGAAACATCACATATAAATGTCTGTTGACCATGCTTACTAACTGGAGACACATCAATAGCCCAGGTATTAAGGCATCCTCTATTAACCTTCAGCTGATACAGTTTTCATTCAAAGGGCCCCTTATTTCTTCATCTCGGGATCCTCATGCAAAATGTATGAATTAGTTATTACTGGTACTGTTCAAAATAAATAAATTCCTATTGAAGGAAAAAAACGTGCTTCCAAGGAAAATTAAAAGGCATGCAACCCACATAATATTGAATGATTGTTCCTCCTGAATAATTGTGTATAACCTTTTATTCTCCTTCAAGCTTACATAAGTCAACAGGTAAGGTAACTGCTAAAGCATCTATTGCTTGACAGAGGAAGACTATAAATGCCCTTGCCTTGACTGGATTTGATCAAATGCAACAACCCATATAGGTTATTTCGCTCCTCTAGAAACGGGTATGAAGTCATCAGCTATTAGACATTTGTAATAAGTAACCAAACATTTAGTATTCAGTAAAAACTGGTATTTACACATCCTTATTTAACACTAAATAAAGCTAGTTTAATCTTTTGGAAAAATTAGACAAACACATCTTGCAGAAATCTAAATGTTAATGCTGTTGCATAAGATGATACAATGTCATTTAACATGCACTTCATGACAATTTTTGTGCCTCAATTATTAAAAAGATCCATTAATAAGATCAATTGAAAAGGAAGGGTTGTCTCTCTAAAAACTTTAACACATACCTTAACCAAATTGGGTCTGACAAGTGTTAAAATGGAAGTATATCTCTCCACTACAGGTGGAAATCCAACCATTAGTTTTGCTCTGGCATGTCCAGCACTTCTCTCTATTACTTGTGAACTTCTACACCAGGGAACAAACTCCTTGTAGTCATTAACATCAGCAACGACATCATACATTTGATCCATGGAATATCTACAAGTTTAAAAATAAAAAAATATATAAAATTGCCTTGAAAATTTGCGACATTGTGCTGAAATCATACTTAAAAATACAAGACTGTTTATTACCTTTTCTTGATGTTTTGGTGAAAACTGACACTAATTTGCTAACAACAGTTTACTGAAAAGCTACATTTACTGGTCAGTACATTTGTTGGGATTCTTTTTGTCCAAAAAGGAGGAAAATCAACCTCATCAGAACACTTGCCCATAGAGCACTTTGTATCTGCTTAAAGTCTAAATTAAATTCGGAACTAGGGAAAATAAAATCTATTCTCCTTGAAAACGGGTATCCAGAGGATGTTGTTTCTAGAATTCATCGAGGATGTTCATCATCATCATCATCATTTACATTTTAACGTTTCTTTTCCACGCTGGCGTGGGTTGTTTCCAGAATTGTTCACCAAAAGATCATTGATTTTGAAACCAAAAAAAGTCTTTTGGGCTTCAAAAATGTCCTGTATACCTAAAACTTCCTTGGCTAGGTAATGTTTCTATCTGCATTGAAACACAGATTAAAAAAGCTGTAGTTAAGTGTTTCTCTGCGCTCAATCCAAGAATTGTTTTCACGACTAGAAAGATCTTGCCACCCATTCACAAGGATTGTGCACCTACCACACAAAAAAGCTTAGTAGTATATGAACTTTTGTGCCGATGTGAACCTCAGTATGTAGGTCACACTTCTCAAAGATTGGGTGACAGGATCAATGTTCCAGCCACTGTATGCCAAGCATCAATTTCTTCTAGAGAACAGCAATCTCGCACTTGCAAAGCAAAAATGACTGCCAAAACATGTGATTCTGCCATAAACCAACATTTACTACAAAATTCAGAATGCACCAAAATGTATAAGGATGCGAATTTTCGGGTAATGGCCCAGCTAGATCATCCTTTCATCTAAGTGTATTGGAGTCTGTTTACATTAAAACAACAAAACCAGTACTCTGTGGACAGAAGAGTTCGTTTCTTGAGTCTTCTCAACCTGCTGCGTTGGCCGTCGCTGGTGTGGAGGGTGAAACTGTGGTTGCTCTCCATGATCAAACTGACCAAGTGTCGGTCAGGGATGGTCTGCGAGAGTTTAAGATGGAGTCCACGGAGCCAGACATTGTCATATGCTGCTGTTAAGTCAATGAAGATGGCACCAGCTTTTTCCCCTTTCTGGAAGGTGTCCTCGATGTCTTGCATGATGAGGGTCACTTGGTCCACTGTCAACTTCCCATGTCGAAAGCCAGCTTGATCCTTTGGTAGAATTGGGTCGATCACCAGGTCCAGGCGTGCTGGTAGGAGTTGTCCCACAATCTTGTATGTCACACAGAGGAGTGCAATCAGTCAGTATCCCTTTGGGTCGTTCGCTGGTTTGTGTGGCTTCAGAAGGACGATAACCTTTGTCCAACACCATATCGTAGGGAGCTTGCATGTGCGGTAGACGATGGAGCAGAACAATCATAGCCATTCAAGTGGCCTTCTTGCTTTGGTGTAGAATGAATTCGAGGTGGATGTTGTTGATCCCTGCCGCTTTGTTTGGCTTCATGTGTTTGATAGCTAAAACTATCTCGTCGTGTGTTAAGTCTCCCGATAGTTTGAGGTCAAAGCTGGGAGCTGGGAGTAAATCGTTCGCTTCACCTGTGGTCTTCCTGGTGAAGGCTTTGTCTGCGTTAGGGAATCTGCCATTGCTCAAGAGTTGGGAGGCGATGGTGTCTGCTGTTATCCGGCACGATTTTGGTTTGGTACCCTGTCCTGTCAGCTTGTTGATGATCTACCATGCTAGTCTGCTAGAATGGGTAAAGTCGATTGACTCAACAGTCTTTATCCACCTTTCATCACGCTTGGTATTTAGCCTGGTCAAGACGTCACCTGCGGCTGCGGCTCTCTCAATGTTGTTTTTCGCTTCGTTGTGGGCACATAGGAGGCTTTTGCATTCTTTGTCCCAACAAGGCACGCAGTTCCTCCTAACTCCTTGTAGGATATGTCTTTTTGCCGTGTCCAGTAGCACTGCACAGTAGGCACCATATGCTTCGTTGATGTTGGATGCTGTGGGCTTGGACAGGGCCTCAGTGGCGGTGTCAACATTTCTCTCAAAGTCCATCCAGTTGGCCTTACGTAAGTTCCATCTCTGGGCAGGTTTTCCCTCCGTCGGCTGCACCAGCGATGGTGTTGTAATCAGTGACGGGCGATGTTGTGAGCAGGGAAATCTGTCCAGGATGCACCATAAAGCGTCCACTGAGGATGACCATTCTACTAGGAGCTCACCGTCTGGGTTGGAGGTCTTGTACCCCCAGTCAATGTGCCGGCTGTTGAAGTCGACGGTGTACAAGGCGGAAGTTGGGATGTCTGGCAGCGAGTCTAGTTCTAGTCTGATTGGCGGTGGCTTATACATGATTGCCACAGTTATTTCCTGCACCTTGGTGGTGATCCATTCGGTGTGAGCGTCATCCTCACACTGACAGGCGGGTGTCCAGGATACATCGTCTCTGAGGAATTTGTTCTTGGTGTGGCCGGCTAGCGTGAAAACCGGGAGCTGTAAAAGGGCGTTGTTCTCCTTGTGTGTTTCTTGGATGACTGATGCCTTGTTCTTGATGGCTATCTGTTCAAGGACTTCTAGCTTCGCTTTGGTAAGCCCTTCGACATTGAGTTGCAGGATTGCGAGACCTTTGGCGGACATGTCTGCCTGTTCTGAAGAGGATGTGAGTTGTCTCAGATGTTGATGTCGCTGTGAGCGGTGTGAAGACATTAGTTTCACTGCGAAGCAGTTACTTATAGGGGAGGCCACGTAAAGGCAGTCTTCTTCTCCCCATCACATATCATCACACACCTGGATGGCTTTAAGTGTGAAGTAGTTAGCACTCCTGCAGTAAATTCCAATGAAAGCCTGTAAAACCCTTTTACCTGACATAAGCAACTACAGAAGCATATTTAAAAATACATATTACTTTGGATACAGACACATTTTGTCAGATATGCAAAATTCTATTTCATCTCTTAATCCCGAACTTTCACAATCATAAGACAACACAGTGGAACATTATGAAATCAGATACATAAGGCACTGCCTAATACATATCAAAAACATGTTCTTTAGAAACATACTGTTTCCTGAAAATCATTTTATTAGCATGATCAAAATTATATAGAGAAAGTAGAGTAATGTAGTTACAGGTCACACCGAAGGCTAACAACACATCCTATACCTTATATGCACCTGTGTGATCTCCCACTAGTCAGCAAAGTGAAACCTGTTGTTGTTCAAGGCAAAAATGAGTACAAATGATAGGACAAAACTGATTTTTGACTGCACAATCCATTATTCCTCCTTGTGCAGTTCCACAACAACTCTTTATATCTTAGGTGAGTACATGCTGCAATGCCCAAATTGCTGCATCCACAGCATTTTGGTTTTAATATTCTTGGTTACCAGAGCAACTTTGTTATTTATAGATGTTTAATAAGTTTAGCAGATCCTTGCCCATACATTCATTCAGACAAATGCATTTAGTGGTTATGTGGTTTACTGGCAGAGTGCTCCCTTTGCATGTGGGAGGTTGTGTGTTTGAATCCATGACTGGGTCATACCAAAGATTTTAAAAATGGTACATAATGTATCTCTGCTTAGCACTCAGCACTCACTGTACTTGCACAGTTGTGTGGCCCAAATGCTAAAGAAATGGAGATGGGTGTTGCTCTAATACACCAAATGATGTGGGAAGGAACTTTGACTTGATAAAGAAATTCTCTAAGAGGATGTAGACTATAAAAGTATTTAGTGTCAATACCAACTCAGTAGATACTTAAGAGAATGACTAAATGTTCACAGAGATCAATCAAGATCTTTGATTGGTTTGGCTTCTGCCTTAAACCTTGTGCAATATGATATATAACATGTAGCCTACTACTGTAATTTAGTCACTAACATTCCGAGAAACAAAAACAAAAGTCTGAGGCAACTATGGAGGCAAAAACAATGTCCCCCACAGGACATCCCATTGGACTTATGACCACTACTACTTGTCGTGTGGAAGTCTGTTTCAATAGATGTGTAACAACATCTATTCAAAAGTGTAGAGGAGTCATTGTTAATCTTGTATGTCATACATTGCCTGAGAAGAAATTCCTGAGACAAGGAAGGCTCATTGTCTGTTTCCGATAAACAAATTTGTCCTCAGTCAGTTATATCAGCCAAAAATTTCCCTTAATACCTAAAGTGACCTTGCTTTTATGCAGCATAACAGTGGTCACTTTATTAACACAAGAAAAAAATCTTTCACAAACATAAATAACCACTCTTTTCTAAAAATGGTACAAGCCTGTCTGTTAAGCTCTCAAGTATTGTTGTAGGAGTACTGGAAAATAATGATGATAGTCTTGCATGTTTCAGGCCAAATGTGTCTGCCTTGGAAGTATGGGATAAACCTCAGTACTCAAAAGCAAACAGTCTATACCAATAAGCCAGTTCATTAACAAAGCATCAGTATTTTAATGAGTTAAACTATTGTTAAGGTATTTACTCATTTACCCAATTATTCTCCTCTCTGAATATTCTTTTTTCTTGGATTTAAGAATACCTGGCAAAGGCACATTAAACACAGTTCGACTTGGTACAACCTGAAAGTGATATTGAGATCTTTGGGATCTACAAGGTGACTTTTTCCAGCCTCTGCTGTTTGTTGAATAAAACTTGTAAGCTGAACAACTTGTTTGGGAAGGGCAAGTACATCTACAAAAGTATTAAAGAATATATTGTGAGATTGCAATTAAAAACAGTCTTTATACATACATAATAAATTTATATCAGCAGATACTCTTGAGTTTCAAATAAATGGGGGAGGGTGGGCAGATTATAAGGAAGTACAAAAACCATAAAACATAAATAGTTGGCAGGGATAAAAAAAATTAGGACGATTTAATTGCCAGAAGGGTTTTATTTTTAAAATGCCAAATTTTAGTTTCTTTACTTTTCTAAACCATTAATAGGGTTTGCAAAGTCGAACACAAAACACAACAAGCAATCATGCTACGACTAATCTATGATGACTCTGACGTTCCACAGCATGGGGATGTATGATTTCCTGCAAGGCCACACACATTTCTCGCAGAAGAAATAAGGCAGTCAGCTTTAATGCACACAGAACAAAATTGAGGCTGAAGATTTTAAAATGTGTTTAAGGAAGATTTTATAAGAAATATTTATCTAGTTTTTCTTGAGGTCGTACATAACAAATAGATGAGCTCATTTGATCCCTTTTTCTGCATGTTTCCTGCTGTCTTGCTCGAAAATATCTACTTTCCCCATCCACATTAACTTTACTGCCCAGGGATTTCATCTTCTCATCTTAAAAACATTTGACTAAACCAGTCCATGGTCATCTTCTAAATAGTTGAATTGCTCTACTCTGAGCACGGTCAGCAGTCTGATTGCCCTGTTACACCTGGGTGACAGATGTCTATCCAATCAGAATTGGATAGTGGTCATTGAATTAACCAAAAGGTATGATACACATGTAAAAGTGCAATCTTTCGTCCCTTAATCAGCAAGCTTCACAGTAAGTCTAACGTCCTATTGCTTCATACATGTCTTCATTCGATTGTACTGCAAAGTAATAACTCAGCCACCAAATAACAGCACAGTAATTCAAATCCAATTTTGTTCCTCTTCGCTTCTGTGTCTAGGGTACCCTTCAAAGGAAGCTCTCTTTGCAAACCCAAGATGATAAAAGCCAAAGCCATAAGTAATCACTTCAACAAATGGGTCAAACCAAACTAAGATTTCCCATTTCGCCACCAAAAAAGATTGTTTTTCTCTTCTTCCGACTGTACATTCGTAGACTTACATAACATTTCGATTTTGGTTTGTTATGCCAAAAGTACGTTTAGCCTTTGGCCGGCAATCGATAGCTAATCAAGTTAAGAACAGCAAATGTCTTACCTTATTTTGGTCGATCTGATCAACCCTCCAACCCACTTTCCTGTTAATTGTTTAAGAAGCCTTTCCGTAGCCATACCCGGCAGTTTGTTAGCTGTGGCAGCAGTTGATGTTGCTCGTTTAGTTATAGTGCCTTTTTTTATGTTGACGAGCAAGTGATTGCGAGTCTCAGCCTCGTGTTCGACTAAAGACTTGAAAAGTAAGGACGGAGGAGTGTTCATTGGGTTTTACTTGTACAGATCGAGCACAAAACTGCCTTAACTCGATAATTTTCAGAAGTATTTTGCTCAGTGAGCAATCAAGGATGTTGTCCGATCACTTTAACATTTTGTGGTGTCTCCTGTTTTGGATAGCGACATGAAGACAGATCGTTTCCAATCTACTGGCCATTCACTGGTTTTCTAGATCAGCTGAAACATTTTGCATATGATGTTGAAAATTTCTTTGCCAGTATTTTTAACCAGTCCCATTTTGATGTTGTCAATACCTGGTGATTTATTACACGCAAGTTCATTAGTAGCTCCTAATGGCAGCGAACGAGGTTGATCCCTCGTTTTGAGCAAAAAGGTTATGCATATAATCATGAAGGTGGCCTCTCAAAGCAATGCCTATTGTTCTTTTAACAAAACAGCTCTTCACTGATTAGGGCCTCCCAATGCAGGGACCACGCCCGAACCATAATCCCGACTTTGTCTGGTTATTTGTGTACATGATAAGATCTCATTTTAAGATTTATAGAACATGGAGGACAAAAATATAGCAAGGGAATGCATGATGCTTCGAGAACACTTTGTACTTTTATGTTTAAAAGCTAAAACATACAGATACAGAATGCAGATACATCTCTCTCTCTATCTCTCTCTCTTTATCCCATAACAAAAGGTCGTTTGGGCACCACATAGGCCAGCCATTGTTCTTCTCCATTCAAGCCTCTCACATCTCCTAATAAAAAATAAATATTCCCTTCATACAAGTGCATAAATCACAAGCCAAATGTTTCTAATAATATGTTACCTACTAAGTCACTTAGGCAAACTGACAACTCTGGTCGAAAAATTCAACCAAGTAGTCCCACTACAACAGAAGAATAGAGTATAAGTTGACATAAAATATACTAGCTGACTAGCAATAGACCTATAATAAAAAAGTATTATAAAAGAGAAGTGATTTCAGTGTTGACTAGTAACCAACTAACAAACAAGCCTACCTCCTCAAAATTGATAAAGATTAATAAAAATTCCTTCCAACTTGGCGGATCCGTATGTTTTATTTTGTAAAATGAAAAGCAAAACAGTGACAAAAATGAAAAATGTAAAATTGTATTATTTAAAACAACGATAATAAAAGTAGATAACCATGACAAATTATGTACATCTGATAAATAAAAAGATATAAAATCATACAATATAAAATGTTTTCCCAAGCAGTATTATTGATAGCGTCATACGACAATGTCTCAACAAGGCTTGTAATAGTGATCATACAGGCCCCAATTGTACTATTGCTGGTCAAACAAGGCCAACCAGGGATGGTAACATCTTAATCTACCATACGTAGATTACCATACGTGCCTTCTCTTTGATTGCACAGAAAAGAAGCAATAACCTTATTAAGATATACTGTAAATAGTGTGCCATTAAGTTGGTTTTTACTACTTTTAAAGTTGCAAATTTACTTAGTGTGAAGTTTTCTGTCCCCCAAAATCTACTTTCTCGCGTTGTATATAAATTTACATGTGCAGGCTGTAATTCCTGCTATATCGGTGAAACCTGCCGGCATTTTTCAACACGGATCCGTGAACACTTGACAAAAGGACAAAAACGTGCACATTTTTAAACATTTACAAGCCTCCCAACAAGAATGCCTGCACTTGGGAAAACATAAGCATTTTGGACTCTAGTACAACATCCTACCAGCTCAAAATAAAGGAGGCTATTCATATACGGTGGGGAAAGCTTTTTCTTAATAAACAGCTTTATCATGTTGATTTAAGCCTTTCTTTTAGCCTTAAGGATGCACTTAGGTCTGTTTTTACCCTTTAACTGTAAATATACTCGCTTTTTTGCATTAAGATTCTTTCACTGTACTAAACATTTTATTCTACATATTTCAATAGTGTTTATTGTATTTAGGCTTGTTTTCATTGTGCTTTTATTGTACTAAACAATTTCATGCCACATTTCATTGTTAATAACAATTTTTAATTTGAATAGGATCTTTTACATAGTACATACATCATTAACTACACTGTTTTACTGCTATAGCGTAGAATATAACTTACAGACTGAAGTTCAGTCGAAACATGTCTTTTTAACTGAAGAATGTTGTATTGTTTTTACAGAACCATTGAGTCATTCAAAACATTATGAAGATTTACATATTATAAATTTGTATTTAAATATATTCTTACATGTGTATATATGTTTGTACATGTATATTTTAGTCATGATTAAGGCAAAACCACAATAGCTGTAGGAGGAATCTGACTGGGATTGAACTTGCAATCTTCAGATTCAAAAGCCAATACTCAAACCGATACAACATTTCCACTTAAAGGTTTGGGGAACGGCTTTTCAAGTCCTTGGTGTCCAGGGAATGAGACAAATTATAACATTCTCCCTTCTCTAAAAACTAAAAGCATGGCATTGGATAACTAAAAAAATAGGAACTGTATAGAAACTATACTAAGGTAAACCTTACACTTCAAAACAAATGCCAATATCTTAGGGTTTCTTTTCTGTTGGAGTGGTTGAAGGCAAGCTCTCACGTATGTTGTTCAGTGCTCTGAGCTTGACATCCTCTCTGTATCGTCATATAATTTGTCCTTGTGTCTCTAATATGTCAGCGAACTTGTCAATACAGATGCCAGACTCCTGCTCTCTGTCATAGGACATCAGATCTTCTATGTAACTCCAGTAATCTCTGATGGCGATGAGAACAGTGTCACGTTTCTCCGATCAGCTGATGAGTGCCACAGTCTTGAACATTTGCATAACCGGATTTTGCTTTTTCACTATCTAAAGAGTAGCTAGCTTGTCCTGACATATACCCTATTCACATGGGAGGTAAAGTAGAAGTCACTTCAGACTGTCTCCTTACTGTCAGTGATCCTGTTCAAGAGATGCTCTCAGGTAGCGTCTTTCATGACAGTCTTTATAAAATGAGTTCTACCAGTCGTTTAAATATCAAAGATTATAAAACCTCCCTAATTACATGCATCCTGCATCTTAAGTAGCATACTGGAGTATGAAGAAAAAGTTTTCGATTTTTCAAATTCTAATGTCTTTTCTTTGCCATGAATCTTTGAGGGTTCCTCCCTGAACAGACTTTCCCATGGTGGTCATCAGGATGAAAGTTACTTTTGTGAACTGTACCTATGAAAATTGGTAACAAAGAATCATTTGAGGGAACCCTTTAAAAAGAGATTTGCTAAAGTGAACTGATAGCATAGAACTACTTGTCGTGAAACCAATCCACCAACCATTGAGTAATCCCACAAGAACTAAGTATAGAAAGATATCCACCAATGTCACGTTTCAAATTATATTTAAGATCATTCTTATTACGTTCCCTGATCTATTAGAATTCACAGATGCAGTATATTTTAAATATTCACCTTACGTACATTTTCGCAAGAAGATTATAGATTATTTCTTAGTAGCAATAATTGTCCTAAAATGAGATGTTATAGGATTACTTGACGTTCAAAATAAAACTATATTTATGTGAGAAATAACATCGTACAGACTCACCAAGGTAGAC
>JANTCA010057513.1:0-38755 GCA_024741275.1 Chironex yamaguchii
ATAACTCTCAAACATATAAATCCTTAGGTGTAGGTATTTTTGATTTACTAACATGGCCGAAACTTTGGGATAAGATACACTACCCAAATTGTACTCAATATGTAGTTTCCTCGATAAGTTACTGAATATGCATTAAAGTATTTTTTAATCCGCTCTCATTTAGTTTAAATGCTATGGTGATTAACTCAAGTTTATTAAAGTCTACTATTAAATAGTCTACTTGTACTTACTGAGGTTCCGTTGATTGCCATAGCTAAAGTCCATCCACCATCTCCACAGCCTGGGATGGATGCTTTGCAAACATGATATCCAATATCACGTAACGCAACAATTTGTGATTCGTTGTAAGGATTTCTGGCCATCTCATCCTTGCAACTCAAAGGTCCATCTTTTGACTCTGTTAAAGACAAAGTTCAAAATGTTATGAGTGATAAAAATTGTACCACAGGTGTTCACAATTACACTTAGAATTGATATAGTTCGCAATTCAAAATAAATTCGTTAGATCTTTTCGAAAACTGTTGAAACGAAAGAAGACAATTTACACGTTGTTAAAGATATTTATTTATTATTTAACGAAATGATATTAGTTCATAATTGAAATTTATAGCAGCCTTACATAAAGTGATACAAACGAGCGCTCTCAATATCTGAACATCTGAGAAATGCATCTTTGCTAGCTAAATATCATTGAACTGTATGAATTTCACTGGAATGTGTTAGTTATGCATCATGCGTATATGTTGTCTCATATTATAGAAATGATTGGAAAAACGCAGTCTTTTTGAATACGTAAACTTCAGTGGCACTCCCAAACTAGATTCCGGAATATATATATGGCAATCAACAAGATAAATCAAATTAGAGACAGACTTCAAAAGTTCTAGAATGTTCTGCTTAGCTAGAATGTGTGTATAATTGCTTAAGAAAATCACCTTAAGCCGTAGAAATATCTAACAAAATCTAATGATTCAAAGCTGATTATCTTTCTTCTACTTTTATTATAACCTACCATAAATGTTTTAATAACACTATAATACCTTTGATACATCAAGTTGGCTTCAGAGGGTCTCCGCAAAAGGACAAACGTAGAATAATCTTAAGCATTCGGAGATGGAAGCATTGATTACTCTGTAAGATAACCTGAGAATACTTTGGAGCATTTGCCGGAAGGTAGTTGTAATGCTCATCAAATCTTTACCAATTTTTAATTATATTTATATTTATATTATAATGAATTATTTATATTTTAAAAGTAAGTGAAACGTTAGACTCACTTTACAAGTCAAACCTACTAGTACTATTGGCATTGCAAAAGCCTCCGTGTGTGAGGAATAAATAATTTATCATTAAATTTAAGTCACGACTTAAAGTGAGTAGATATTCCTTACCTTCTCTTACAATACTCAAGCTGTACTACAAAAGATTGGAAAATTTTACTATGCTCTTTATCTCCATTTGTACTCGCCCTTAAAAACAGTTTCAATATCCTCTGGAAGATAAATATACTGCTAAACTAAGTTATTACGATCTAATAAAGCCTCTAGATAAATAAAGTAAGACTAATACTATATGCTTTGCCAAAACCTTTCTGCAGTTAATTATCTAGCAAGTCACACATTTTTTCTTGAATTTTTACCTTCAATGGATAGTGTTTTGACATACATATACTGTCATGTCGAGATACGATCAAATGCTGAAGCAAGATCTCCTCTTAACAAGTGTTGATACGTTCAACTATTCTATTTGAAAAGATATTGCAATCTGTTATAACTTTAAGCTAAATAAAAGAGGACTTGTACTGTTGGCATTACCACAACTTTATTGCAGCTATTTCTTTGAAACAGTAATTGCAAATTACCTGTCTCTTCTTTGTAGTTCGGTACAGGGTACTAGGAAATAATGAAAATCACTCTGTCATAAACAAGGAAAAAGCATTTGTTCCATTGTGCGTAGTAATGCGAACATTCAGAGGGGAAAGGGGAACTTCATGAGTTACATCTCAGTCGTATTCAATTCTCGATGACTGCAGATGAAACCATACGTTCTTATATCAGGAGGTACATCTACGAAGTCGCTTTCAGTGTGAGAGGCTTTTGCCCTTGGTCATTAATTATGAAACCAATCTGCATGATTGAATAATACAATCCTAAGCAAGTCTAATCGTATATTTTTTCCTATAATACATTGCTATGCTGGGAAAATTTGCGATATATTTAATTATGCAAGAGTTATAAAGGAAAAGCCTGAATGAGGGTGTCAATGTAAAGTCAAAATTAAGTGGAAAAGGATGCAAGGGTCCCAACCTGAAAAGAAGTTGTTTCTTAGTAGTATGGCGATGAATTGAATATTGTGACTGATATCAGTGCACCTAAGATAGCTGGTAATATCGTGATGGTTCTGGTAGATATGTGGTGCCGTGGAATGCGTATCATAAAAGTGAAATATGTTCTTAGGTGTTCGCATAAGCGTTCTGCAGTAAGCTTTTTGTTTACTTGAGTGAACAAATATCAAGTTAGTGCACATGGTAAAGTACACTTTGTTCATCGTGCAACATGGGTAGTTGTTTTGACTATAGAGTGTGTGTTAAAATGGGCATTTCGCGTACTGTTTTGTGGCATGGGTGCATGCAAGGTAGTACGAATCGTTCTCTTTTTCAATAGAGGGGTAAAGTTACAGATGCGATAATTCACCGATAAATATAAGAACCACGTCGAAATATCTGGGAGAAAAAACATCAAGACAAACATTTTTTTAACGTTCCTTAAGCACATTAAGCATTGAAATATATACAGTGTGTTCCAGCAATGTGAAGTATAGCAAAAAAGCGATCAACAGATTGTGCAGTGTTGTATATAAATTAACAAAGGATTAACAAGCAAGAGACTTCCAAGTGGGAAGTTTAAGTCAGCAATGGCTGCCAATAGTGGAGTAGTACTTAGGTTGCTGTTAGGTTATTATGATTTTTTATGTGCCAACAAATTTTTATGAATAACTAAAAGTTAGTAGATAAAGGAGAGGGAGACAAAAATTTGAAGTCTTCAAAGGGATCATGATGTCTTGATGAATGCAAATAACGTAGGATTTTGGAAAAAGAGATACACTTTTCAATGCTATCCTTTAACGGGAGAAAAGTCTTCATGCTAAAAAACAAACATAAGCTCGTGGAAAACATATTCAAATACGTGGTAACCAATAAAAACAATGTGACAAGGACAAGTACAGACACAGTTTGGGAGCCAATATGATGACGATGTTCGTTCATTGCAGGCGATGACGACCACAACCTCAGTATCACTGGCTGGGGTGAGCGCGAAAATAGCTGATCACATCGATACTCGCTGGAAAGTGTAAATTGGAATTAACGAGAAATTGCAGAATGGACAGGTTGGAGTGGAGAGCGAGCCAGGCTCAGAGTTGGTGTTTGCTCTGCTTTTCCGCCGCTGACACTTCTGGTGTTTGATCTGTTCTAGGCCATCTCTTCCCATCTAGCAGGGTCGATATTGCAACACTTGATGGATCTTTTGAGGGGTTTCTTTAAAGCACTTTTTACGTCCTCTATTGGAGCGCTTCCCTTCCTTCAGCTCTCTGCATAGAATTCGCATGGGGAGGCGATCATCAGACATGCAGCACATAAGGCCTGCCCATACGCATCTGAGCTGAGAGCGCTTGAGCATTAGGTGAACGCTCTTAACTAAACAGAAGTTTGGGAAACCAACTTTGACAAGAAAGACAGAATACAGCAAAGAATTAACCACAAAGGACCTTCATCAAAACACATTACAATAAGTGTTTGTTCTAGTTCTACATGTAATTTATGGTAAGTGGCGAAATGATCACAATGATACACATTTTTTGTAAAAGAACAAGTTAAAACTATTGAATATAATAGACTAGAGAATGTTGACTTGTGATAAGAAAGGGTACCACAAACATTTTCTCTACGACTTAAATGGATTTCCAGAAAAGGAAGTCAGTATTTAATTGCAGTTGGTATGTAAAGGAGATGTTTTAATACTTGGAATTAAGACAGTTTAGGAAAAGAAAAATATAATATTGAGAACGGAAAGGAACAAAGTACTCGGAAATGTATTGATGGTAGTAGAACGGTTTGAACTCAATGGACAGTCATCAAGCCATAGTGCTTTGCTGGTACCATGGAAATCGATTGCCATGGTAGGTCCATGGGGCGCCCCTGTACTGAAATCTTGTTGTGTATTTGTTTAACCCTGACATACAGAACATCCTTGAATTTATGTTATAACGATACAAATAGATGCAAATGACATTACGTGTATGTTTGTTCTAACATTGTAAAGCTAAAATAATTTTTTTCTCTCATATGTCAGAGACCTTTTATTGAAACTTATTACTTTAACGAAGTTAGTTTGCATTACACATAATGTTGTGTGAAGATACTCTTAAATTCTGAGGCAAGAACGACTTTTAACAAGTATTAATATGTTTAACAACCTCTCGCTTTAACTAGCAAATTGTATGATGAGAACAACGACAAGGTTACGTGCATTCTTTATTGTTTACTAAGGTAGCGTTACAAATTTGACTAATAACACGTATATAGAACGTTACATATCATCACTATGTATAGAATTTAATGCAAATGTCTTTCCATTTAATAGCCATACCTTTCGCATAACCTTTTTGTACTTCCATGAAGCATCCAAATATTGTAGTTTTGATAATGATATGCCACTAATTTATTAAATAACTATTTAACTCCGGTTTGGAATTTGCAGGGCCAAACAAATGTTTAGACGCCATTAATCTTTAACAAAAGTGCCTTACAATTGTTTAATCTCTGCGGTAAAAATAAAATTTGTTATCATAAGACAGTAGTGTGAAATTGGCGTGTACGTACCAGTTCGTAAACATCACCTTCTTCGGAATGGTTTACACTGCTTGTTAATTGTCCACGATCTCCTTGTCCATACATCTCACAATCAAATACTGATTTGTTGTAACGAGCTTTTCTAAGTCTGATTCGGCTACAATTTTTGATACTTCCCATATGCAAGCACTGCAAAGCACTCTGAACCACGGCCATTCCTATTGCCTTTTCAAACTCATTATGACGTTTATTTGTGGCAGAAGCGAAGTGAACTTTTCTCTGCAGTCCCTTTCCTAACTTAGCAGTCATTACAAAAATCATACAAATCCTTAGGACTAATTCCATCTTGTTAAATTTGTCCTGTTTAAAATTAGTGGTATGACTGACCCTTGGTGATACTTTCCATAAAACCATAGAGAAAAGTTCTAGTTTCTATAAATAACGTCTAATGTCACCTGCTATAAACAGGGATAAAGTATAATAAATTGACAAGGGAAACAATGACTTTCAATAGTTCTTATGACCACAGAAAACAAATGCAATAAAAACACTTTATTGCTCCTTCTTGTATTCAACAAATTATTCATGTTCAATCAAAAATTATTCAATGTACATTTCTCTCATTATGATTTATATTCCAAATATGCCGGAAACTTCCAAACAATAAAAACAACGGTCTTGTACAAAAAGTTTCAAATTTTATAGGCTAGTCAAATGTTTTCTCACTTTAATTTTCAGTAGCGATACAACAAAACATCTCTCATATTGAAAGTGTCTACAAAACCATTCAAAACACCCTTGAGGGATCAAGTAGTTTATACCCTTTCACCTTCCATGTATGTCATTAAGAATGAACTTTGTTGTCATGGAGAATGTGTCCCTGAATGTCACAACTGAGCGGCACTGCTAACACTAATAATTAGATGCACATTTATACTCTATAAGATACGTCGTGACATCATCAGTGCAACTATTTTGCCAAAAATATAATTAAGAGGGTTTTTTCATTATCCAATTTTCTTCTGATGTTCGTGGCAAATCTAATGTTTTTCATTATAGTAGAGTTGTAAAGTAGTGAACTTGAATGGCTCTATGACACTACCAAAGCAATGATTTTACCTAAGTTCAAGCCCTCGTTGATCTTAATGCATACTCTCATCTCTACTGCAAAAGAGGTACAAGAGGTGTAGAGATGTACAGTAGTGATCTCGTATAGCCCTACGATACTACCAAAGCAAAGACAAAACCTAGGTTCAAGCCCTCCTTGATGTAAAAGAATACTCTCATCTCTACTGCAGAAGAGGGACAGCGTTTCTGCTTAAACGCAGTTGTGAGCCAAGCAATATATTTAGGAAAACTGCTTCAAGGGTATGTCCTGTTGAAAATCTCTTGAAGCACAAAACACCGACATATATCACAAGTCAATAACTGAACCCTTCCTTTTTGGAAATCTCTCAAAGACACTATTATCAGTATTTTAACTGCAAATCATAAATTGCATCGTATCTCTGTTGAAGATCTTTTATGACCAATGATGCTCCCATTTCTACAATAAATCATGTTGCAATGAATGATGATATAAGCATTTTCGTCAGCCTTCAGTATGTATTGAACAATTTTACCTTAATTTAAAAGTGAAAACAACAAATGGATGGAGGCAAAAAGGACTCATCTGTAAAACAATTTCACAGCCAACAATGACGGAGCTTTTGGTCTAGCGTAACATTATTTGTTTCAAGCAACCTTTGCAATGAGAGTTCTTCGATAAGAAAACACCTGACCCAAAAAAGCTGTACAAAAGATCCGAT
Organism: Chironex yamaguchii; assembly: GCA_024741275.1. Lineage (NCBI taxonomy): Eukaryota > Metazoa > Cnidaria > Cubozoa > Chirodropida > Chirodropidae > Chironex > Chironex yamaguchii. Next base: position 6,658 of record JANTCA010057513.1, read on the forward strand.
GAATTTCCTACAGTTGTAGTTAGTTTGTATAGCAATTAGCATTGTTTGTTAATATGTTCTCGTCTTCCGTGGATTCAAAAATAATGTTGCATATCTCAATAGAGAAAAACGGATCATTTTAAGAACGAAAACAAGAACATATTAATCCAACAGATGATATTAGGCTAACCACTGCAGATTATTTGAGCAAGAAATTAATTCTCAAAATTAAAAATATTCTGGTAAACTTATCAAGGAGCCCTCGGCAGTTCATAGATCTTTACATGACAGTAACGTTGTTGAACAGTAATATCATTTCTGTCAATGGATATGTTATGTAAGCGTTGTTTGGTTTCATGTTTTAAAACACTGTCCTGATAACAATAGAGAAAAAGGTTCTGTAGCTCGCAACCATATGGTTTAAAACTTCAGTTCTCACTAGAGTTAGCTCCTGAAAAACTTTGGTCCTTAAACAGTGTTAAGTTTTAAAACCTGTAATTTCTTTGCGTCGAGCATATCTAAATTGGCTTTTAAACAGAATTAAATGAAATATTGCAGTGAAGGAAAAATAGGAAAGTACCAGAGTTTGTTCTGATAAGTCGAGTAAATGCTTGTTATGGGGTGAAAATTGATCAGGAATTCTCAATTTTGTAGCTCATTTTTTTCCTTGTTTTTTTTTCTTGGTGACGGTTTCCGTCTTTTAAGTATCGACAATTTGATTTGCGATATCGGAATGTAATTTCTCTAGCAATAACGTGAATAGATCTCTTGAAAAGTGTCAAAAGATGTTTGACTCCACAGTGAACAGTACAGCATCAGAATATCTTTTAAAGATATCGAAAGTAGTTTAATGGTCGTAGGAAAACACAAGTCAGCATGAAAATGACATTTTCGCAAGGATAAGGTGTTTCTTTTTACACCAAAATAAATATTCATTCAAAAAACATAAGGAAAGAGATGTATAAAGCTTGCCCCTCGGGGAGCAATCGAGTTGTTAATTCTCATTATTGATAAATACATTTAAGTACTTGGTTCAAAAATCCACTTGACAATCATAGAAATTAACGCTTTACTCGCAGAAAACATCTATTGTTGTAAAGACCTGTTGTTGCTTGTTTTCAAAACAACTAACATAGATTCATTGCACATGGCAAGTGTAAGGTTACAAGATATTGCAATGCGTTGTCTAGAACATATAAACATTCTAGTCCCCTTAACAATAATCGTGATAAAATATGTTTAAACAAAATAAATTAGTAAGAATATTTTAAAGGCCATCCAACAGTTCATAGTGATAAAACGAATGTTTTGTATAAACTAGTATCACAACAAGCTCCCAAAATACGATTTATATGTTTTTGCTCGTAGTATGCTTTTGAAAAGGTCATGCTTAGACTTAAAAAAACTAATACGACCTTTGCCATGAGGAAAATCATTATGTATACATATAAACTGCTTTCTTTCTTCTCTTTTTGTATCATTTTCTTGCCTCATTTCTGCATCGAGTTTTAGGTTCCTTGTAAAGTTCTCTATGCTATTGATTATGTTTCCTTTCCCATCCTTTGCTCATAATTAGTCGGAGACATTTTTGTAATATTCTGAATTTTCTTGCTGTTCTTGTGTATTTGCTACATACTATGATCTAGGCTGTCATAATTTAGGTAAAATGTCTTTTAATGATTAATTAACATTCTGTTTTTATACTTTTAAACTTTCAAAGGTCAACTTTAGTGTTCTATTATCTTTAAACATGACACTGTTTCGTTTTGCAAATGAAGGTGTCAATACGATTTTCCGTATTTCTTTTTCATTGTTACATTAAGTTAGCTGATGATTATCAGAAAATTACCCTTTCAGTACATGCACAAATTTACTTGACTTTTGATGGCAATTTTCTCTCAGTAGCATACAAACGTACTTAATAATAGTTCTCAGATGCAAGGATTGAAAAAACCTATTTAGTGCCATTCATTCTGAAATTGTTGTAGTGTTTGTCTTTTACAAGAGTAACGTGTTTTGGCATTTGGAGGTTTCATTCCAATATGCACTAACTATCGCCACAAAAGAGTGACGTTTTTGTTTTTGATTTATTGTCCGTACTTAAAAGCCTAAGGCTACTCTAAGATGTACAACTCGGCTTTTCCCTATAAATGAGACAAAAATTCTTAATGCTTTACACTTAACATGATGAAATTGTTGCTTTTCTCGTTTACGTTTTATGGGATATGTCTGACGGTGCATTTATTGCACTGTTCTTCACGGTGCCTTAGCTCTTTGAATCTTGACCATGTAAATGACGAGGTGTCAATGTAAGCTAATTTTACTAACAATGCATATACTAAATGGTTTTTAAAAAATTAGAAAAAGATAGTACTTTATTGACATAATGAAAATGGCTTATCTAAATTTTAATTAATGCAGCTTGATATTTATATCAAGAAAAACATTTGTTGATACTTTCAAATGTTTTAGGTTCTAAAGAATCCAAAAACCCATTCTTTGCCACCAAGATGAGTATTATCAGTCTATAAAATGAATGCTATCGTCCATCTGTACCGAAATTTAGGTTTTTCAATGTTCGTCTCATAAAAGCACGAAGACGCAATGTAGACAGGAGCTTTATAATGGCATGAGTCGTAATTTTTTATTCACTCGCAACAATTTTATCATTTGTTAATTCAAACTGAGAACCAGACTAAAGAATTACATAGGCAGCCACCTTTACATGGTATTAGAAATAAACTATGTTGTGTTGACAAATTACTCTTGATGACAGGAAAACTGCAGATGTTGGTACAGTACTATCATACAGTACACCCCTTATCCTTTTTGGAAATGTTTTCAGCATTGGGTCTCAAAGTTTTAGGAACCTCAACTCCAAATTCAGAAAGCTTGATGAATTTTAGAAAATTGTCGTAGCCAAAAACAAGCAATAGCCCATGATTTATATTCGTCTAATAAAAAGAATTATTGATATCTACTAAACCTTTGACATGACACGAAATGACTATAATTTTGTAATACTCCTAATAAATGTCTTTTTCATAGTTGTTCCTAATATATTTTAAATATTGCATTGCTTTGATGGACAACGATCGTCGTGTAAACGGTTTAAAAGTTAAGAAATGTTAACTGATATTGGACATTATCAAAACGTACAATTGGTGTTAAGGCGGGTTTACACTATCCTTGTTCCCTAACATTTTTTCTCTCCTCTTGAAGCATTTGAAATATTTTAATTGGAAGTACAAATATAAACGATGCAAACATTCAAAAGCTCAAAGATATAGAGCATCCCTTGAAGCTGTGTAATCTCTCAAGGACAAGATGGACTGCTCGAGCAGAGTCAATTTAGGTTGTTGGTGGGTATCTGTCACAGAGACCAAATGCCGTGACGTTAAATTTTTAAAGCTTCCCACTTACTTCAAATGTCATTATTTGTTTTGAGTTTTCCTCAAGCAGAACCTGCTGCTATCTGCTGGTACAGTCTATTATTTGTGGTCAATATTATTTTTGATACTAGGTAGGGGGAAAGCATCCTTACCAGTAAGTTTATTAACTCTTAGGAGGTCAACAACAAACTTCCATTTGTTGTTTTTACTTTCACAAAGAAACAGGGCAATCTCCATGCACCATGCTTTTAGTGACAAGGTCATGAGGAAGTTTATGCACTTTATCCCCGGAACAGAAAATTGACTCACGTCGTTCGGAAGATAGAATTGTTGTTGCAGGTCCAGGAATCACACCAGATGTGACAACGTGATTTCAAATTGTCTCATTTCTGGAACACCAAAGATAACCTGTTGTACTGAATTGTCCATAACCCAAAGTTCAATAACTTCTTTAACATCATCAAAGCGAATAAGTATTCTTTCAGTTCCAGACGAGGTTACACATTATCCATTAGCAATGGTTAGCTGTCTGGTACATTGTGATAGCATGTAACCCAAATTCTTGCACACTGTTCGAGAAATAACCTTAATACGGCTTCAAGAATCAAGTAGGCACCTGACTTTCATTGATGCACGTAGAAGATACACAAAAACAGTCAGAAGTGAGTACCCGACTGACTGACTGAGGACTGAATTGTGTTTCAATCATTTGAACGACAGCATCTCTGATCATGTCCCGTTTTCCTGCATTTGTTGCGTTGTATAAGTCAGGGCTGAAATGTTCTTTCGTTCTCTTGGCAGAATTCTTTCATAGCAGCAACGGGATACGGAAATTCCAACTTATCAATGAACTCAACGACTTCAGTCATCTTGGTAAAACTCTGAGACTGATATAAACTCTTTATAGTCAAATCCGAAAATTTTGGCCAAAGAAGCCCAGTAATGGTCGGGTTAGTGTAGCCAAAAACAGCAAGCCTTGTTGTGTGCTCCTTGCTTGAAGAGCTCTCAGTCATCTCTTGTTTTCACGGTTGGCATGTCTTCAGACGTAATGCTGCATTTCTCTTCTTTTGCAGGGCAATTTTCCCATAAACGAAAATGGGGACTTCAATTTAGCCCTGAAGAACAACTGAAAAGTTTTTAATTAAAAATCTCCGAGAAATATGCATCAAAGCAGGATCGACTCAACAAGGGGAACAAAAGCACCAGTCTAGCAGGAAGTGGAAATTATGCTTTGCAATGTTAAAGATGAGTTCAAACTTTTGTTGGAGAATCCTTTGATTGTGAATGGTATTAACAGTAAAAGGTACAGAAGGACTTCCAGGGGATTGCTGATTCCTTTTTGCGGCAGACTTTGTCAAAATATCTAGTTGTGTGATAGTGCTGACAGGTAGCAAGGCGGGCTTTACATTTAGGGTTATTGGCCAAATGGTCCTTACCACCACATCATGAGCAGGATTTCCTAGAAATAAGCTGCGGTGACTTTGAAGGCGTCAGAGCAAAAACTGGTTACCTTTCCTGGATAAATCAAGAATTTAAAGCATTGTTTATGGCGACTGCATCAATAAGGAATGCTGGCTTCCATATCTATAGCTCATGCGAATTCCATCTGATAAAGCACCATTAATAGATATGGAAATCCACAGTTCCTCTATAAATGAAGATGAAGTATCCGTAGTAAAAGTAGCAGAAAGGAGAGACCGTAGGACTTGAGCAAAGTCTTCTGTGTTGGACCTAGTTTGTTTCAATTCCAAAAATTCGGCATGGAATGAATGTTAACCATTGTGTCCATAGTGCTGCTTTAAAAAATCCTTAATTACGTCAAAATTTGTCAATTCCAAATGACACAGAGAGTTAACGGCAACATCCATGGAAAGAAAGACGATTGATCATCGGTCCTCTTACCGTTTGCAGAACTTTTCAATCAAAGAAAAAACGAAGAAATGCTTTAACCAAATCTATACATCCCTGATTTTATCAAAGCAGCATGTTTGGTAGCAGTGGTAACACCTGCAAAGAGGCTGGCAGCTGGAGTGGTCATCCTCATAGCGAATTTGTAATATCATAGGTCCCAGAAAGGTAAGCATGAAGAAGCCAAAACTGCCAATATCATAATTTCATATTGGGGACAAACACAAGATTTTACATATTTTACATATTTCGTAATTGAAATCATTACCCATATCCATAGACACAACAAAATTTTAGCTTTTTGCATGTACGAAAACTGGTGGTGTTTAATGTCCTTTGAAATTTGAAAGAAAAAGTTTGAGGTTTAATTGCTTGCCACTGATAGGCGTCTATTGATAAGAAACCACTCATATGAAAAATAAGAAAAGAAAAAAGTGCATAAGACCTTAGGCATGTCACCAAATCTGTGAAGAAAAATCTGTTCAAGAAATTCAGGAGGAAGACCGCAAAGTGGACCAAAGTAATCGCAAAGTATCTTAGGTATATTACATGTAGAAGTGACGCAGATAATCTTAAAAACAGCTAACGATTCATAAAGTATCATATTATACAGGATTCATGAATGGTCGGAATTTACAGCTTTCGTCATTTCCCACTCTTTCAATAGAAAAATCAGAAAGACAAAATGGCTAAAACCTTGCAGCCAATCTTATGTAGCAATTCAAAAAATTATTGGTGAGAAAAAAACTTTCAGCTAAAACGGGAAAATTAATAGGCCTTCTTCCACAAGACCATAACTTCAAAGCTGTTTAGTCTTCTGTACAGCAAAGCAGACCATACGTAGCAGTTGAGTATTCTTTTCTTTGATTCTAGATTAATGATTTTAATTGTGACAAATTTCTTGATCCTGTAAAACAGATTTTTTGCCTTTGGAATTTCACATTGTTGGTAACATAGCTCCCATGATATATTAGTTGATTAAATTACATTATGTTTAAAACATTCATGTCAATTTTGGCTGTCTTTTTTATGGCAATTACTTTAGTTTTCCCCGTATTCAGTTCCCGTCCATAGTTTTTACTATTTTCATTTACACAGTTTAGCATGTCTTGTACGATGTCGGGACTCTCTGCTTTCAAACTGTGACATCCGTAGATCTTAGATTTGTAAGTCGTCTGCCACCCACTTGAACTCCTCTTCTCAGGAGGCTGCCTTTCTCGCATATTTTGTTCTGCATAGAAGTTAAAAGGAAAGGGAGAGATGATGAATCCTATTGTTTAATATACTTTTTGTTTAATCCTTGTCCAGTTTAAGGTAACATTATGATAGCAGCTTCCTGTATCCAGCATAGGTTTTTCTCTATTCCAAAATTGTTTTTCCAAGTGTTTTGGTTTTTCAGCAAGTCTATTATTTCCACATGTTAAACTTTATAAAAGGCTTTTCTACAATCGATCCAAAAAACATGCACATCTTCTTGTGTTTCAAATGCTCGTTTGCATAAGCTGTGTAATATGAAGATTCTGTCTCTCGTAGCACTGCCATTATAGATTCCAAATTGTTATTCAGCTATTCAGCTTTTATAATGTTTGGGTAAAACAGAAAGTAAAAAGATAAATATTTTGGCATTTGAAACGAAGTTAACGTCAATTTTATAGAGGAAGAAAAGGAAGAAAGTGGATCCTAGAGACGCAAGCAATTAGATGGACGATGATGATGATGATATTGATGATGATGAATGTTTGGTTAATTTAGGCACGGCAATTTCAAATCACAAAAGATAAATTTCACTCAGCTTTAAAATTATTTTATCTGTATGCAACGATTTTCTATCCAATAGTGGCCTGTCCTATCCCCACGTAAATAAAGTTCACTTGCTTCAAAACAAGAGATCTTTAAAATTCCTACTTACTGGTTTTTCCTTTAGGTTCCTACACTATCTATATTTAAAACTACAACATCAAACAATTATTAATCAGACGAAAAATTGCATCAATGCAATACTTCCTGATAAGCGAATGCTTATAAACAACTAATGTAGCTTTAACAGTTTTTTTAAATCAACTGTATAATTCAGAGAGGAAATACGGAGAGAGCATTAAACCAGTACAGAAGATTATCATTCAGCCTTAATGGAGGTTACACTAAGTTTTCGTTACTTTCTGCCAACATAGTTTCTATTTTTTCTGTAAATTTAAAGGTAGAAAATTACATTTTACAATGTGTGTTGGTTTAAATGCAAATATCCAGGACAACAATTCATCTCTCAACTTAGAATTTTAAATTTTCGTACTCGCAGCATTTTAACATTGTTTTGAGTTTGGTTCTGAGTTCTCGCTTGGGATTGTTTTGTGACATAATAATTTAAATTTCTAAACAAGACCTTGATAAAAAAATCTCCTTTAGAGAAACAATAACAACTTTTCTTTAACTCAAAATAAAGTAAGAGTGTTACAATAAGTATAAAGCTAATTGTACCATGCAATTCCTAGTTTAAGAACCGTTACATTTTGTCATTTTATTTGTATGACCGTCATTTTTTAAAAATAAATGGACAAAACCTTTTCTTCTAAGGGATTTAAAGATTAAAAAGATGCCTTTGCCACCACTGCGATAAATTAAAGCTTTTTTCGTCTGACACTATTCAGAGTATGAATTGTCAGAAAAGAAAGTATATGTATATGGCAACCTTTTGTATACAAAACATGTAAACCAGTACTTTGTAAGCAGATAGAGTTCGTTTTTTCTCTTGGAGTCTTCCAATAACGTTTAGTTGTTTTTCCTTCCTTGTTTTTGATTAGCTAGTTTCTATACATACTTTCCTTTCTATCGATTTATACTCTGAGTGTCAGACAATTTTAAGTATGTTTTAGTGCAATGTCGCAAATTTTCCAGGCGATTTTAAAGATCAAGTTTCTAGTAAAGTCTCTAGTTTCAAGTTTCTAGTAATGCGTGTCTGCTGATCTTTTTCAAAAAATAATCGGATGCCTACACAAAATGGATTTGGATTGAAACTTGTGGAAAGAAAATTAATATTCTCATTATTATGAAAATCCTGTTTATGATCCCAAGGAAACCTTTTATTAATCCTGCAATAACAGTATCTGATCGGAAAAGAGCTCTAATAAATGATGGTCTTTCGTACAGTTTATCTGTTATTAACCAAGATGTCAATTTGGTGTTGCCAATTTCCTCTCTTACCATCGCACTCGTTAAAAGAGTTTTTAAATTTATTAATTGTAGATATCTTGAATCTAATCGACTAAAAATTCCAAAGGTTTTGATAAATACTTTAAGATAAAGAGTTATGAAGACTGAGGTAGTCATAGGAAACTTAAGATGTACTCAGTAAATACAGTAATCATTCCATCTACCTTGAAGATAAGATTACTTGTGTATTCCTGAGATATGTCCACTTAAGAGGGTTCATTTTGTAAGTTTCAATCCTAAGCTGCTTTAGGAAGAATTGTCAGCAGTTGATATTCTGCTCACTTCCTCCTGTTCTTGAAACAATTTGTAATTGATAAAAGCAATTTGAATTCCTTCTATTTATTTTAATAGCTTATTGAAGTTGGAATTCGGTCAACAAACAAAAATCCATTCAAAGCTCCATCCTGTTACAATACCTGACTGCCAAACTGGATTATAAATTTTTAAACTCTTTTCCTGACCTTTTGATTGTTTGGGCTTCCTCCATCACTTATTAATCTTTGCTGACATTGCATATTCTTCATATATTCGAGTATCCAGCTACGGGCTACAGTAGTATAACTTTTAAACACTTTCGTATCCAGGTGCTAAGACTACTATAAGCGTTGTATTAATAAAGACCTGGGACCTGATTAAAAGTCACAAGCAAAATCACAACAGCTCAGTGATAAATGTAAGCCATCTCAATTTAATGAGGAAAAGCCTTGCAGTCCCTTGTCAATGTAAGCCAATTTTAAATGAAGGAAAAGAAATACTGATAAGTTAGATATTACTTATGTTTGATTGTTCTCAATGAGAGATATTGAAATCACTAGTTACATGGGAATTTTAGGAAAAAGCCACTACTTTTGATGATTTTAAATAATTCTGCAAAAATGTCATTTTTATACAATAGACAACATGAATATGCTTCTCTCTCTCGTATTAACTAAAGCACATTCTTCTATCGACAAACATATCTGGTAATATTCTGAATGTCTTTTGCTCCTCGTCCATGTTTTCTGTCTCAAAAACGTTGGCTGCAATAAAATCATGTTCAAACTGAGTATGACCTACGCAACTCAATTATAGACACCGTAACACGTATGATAGTTACATCAGAGTTTACCACAAAGTGCATTATTTTTGTTGTTGCTATTCTTCAAGAAGTCTATTACTTACTTTGGAATATGGTACAGTTTTAGGATTTGATGAATATACTAATGTCAAATGTGACCAAGATAGCTTTAAACCTTTCTTGCATGTGTCAATTATCGTATTTCACTCAGCATATGACAAACACTTGAACTTAATCTTTTCAATCAAGTAGTGTTGTGTATTTCCTCAATGGAGCCAGGATTGCCAAATTTTGACTACTGTGATATTTTTGCATATCTTTACTTGCAGTTAAATGAGATATTGTACAATCCTTATTACTGTGCCGCATTATTGCTTTCTAGTTTAACTTGTTCAAATTCTTTATGCTTCAAAGTTATTAATAAATTTTCAAAGGAAAAGAGTTATTCTTGACTTAGTTCTAAACATAACCGAGGTTGGAAGTGCCCCTTCTTAAAGACCACGCGAGTATGATCAAGGATGAGGATACCAAATGTTACAATTTATTTGATATATATTTTTTGAAAGTTGCTAAATATTAACATTTTATGCAAAAAATTAATATTGATGAATTGTCTTAGATAATAAAGCTAATAAATGTGAATTTGCTCAGCAAGGTTAAGAAGCAGACTAAGCTTTACTATCAGTGTCATCCTTAAATTACAATTCATGACCAGTAGAAATGTTCTATAACTCGGCTCCCAAGTCCTTTATCTGCTTCCAGACATGATTTGTATGGATGTGCGCCTTTTTAAAGGCCACACGACCACAATCAAGGATGAGAAGATAAAGTATAATGATAATAATATATATGATTAAAGTGTATAACTATAACACAATATTCTATACACTTTACAATTTAAAACCTATTATGTAATATCATAAGCTTATTTTAAATAAATGAATTTTTAAAGACGATATAAAACTGCCAATATTATCAACTGCACGAATTTCCAGTCAGAGACTGTTCCAGAGATTAGCTGCTGCATAGGCAAAAGTTCTAGCACCTAATGTGATGTAATTGAAACGGAGAACCTTTAACATCAGCGCTTTACTCGATCTGAGAGTTCTATTAGGCAAATGCCTTTCCACTATGTCCCGTAAATACACAGGTACCTTTCCTATCAAGCACTTGAAAGTAAGCAGCATAATTTTGTACCATATGCATTGCTTGACTGGCAGCCAGTACAGATCAAAAAAGGCTGTGTGTATATGGTCAATTTTAGGTATCAGCAACACGAGCAAGCTGCATTTTGGATACACTGCAGTCTATCAATAAGATGCTGTGGCATACCATTCATTAGAGAGTTACAGTAATCCAAGTCGCTAGTAATGAATTCACGTTTGGATTGCGTTATTGGTAAGAAACTTCCGTATACGTTTCAAATTATACAATATCAAATTATTGGTAGAATGCTTTAGTGCATAATGTTGTAATGTTTTTGTCCATTTTGATCGAAATACACACCAAGGTTTTTAACTGTACTAAAATAAGCAATCACGTCATCACCTAATCTCATACCTTCAACAGATACCTTAAGCAATAGATATTTAGTTCCAAATAACATTAACTCCGTCTTTGAATTGTTGATCAAGAGACGGTTAGCCAACATCCATTTCCTAACATCAGAAAAACACAGCTTCCCTGAGGGACCCCACAGTTGAAAGGCATCTCTTCCAATATGGCATTATTCACAATAACTTTTTCTTTCCTTCCATCTAAATATGACCTAAACCAATCAAGGACTGTTCCACTTTAAGGACTGTTCCAACGAGACTCCATTCTATTAACATCATTTCATGATTCACAGTATCAAATGCAGCACTAAGATTGAGCATCACAAGTAATGTCACATGTTGATTATCCATAGCTGCAAGCATATCCGACTGAACCTTTATCAAAGCTGTCTCTGTACTATGATCCCTCTTATAAGCAGATGCTTTCTCTGGTAATAATTCATTTGACTTGGTATGGCCATTCAACTAGTCAACAACTACTTTTTCGGTTAGCTTGGAAACATATGGCATATGAAAATTAATTCCAAGCTTCTTCAGCAAGCGTCTTATTAATGCACATGTCCAGGCATCTGGAAAGTAGCCATATGAAAGTGATAGATTCATCATGTTTGTGATCACAGGAAGCAGCACATCTATGCATTTCTTGACTAGCCATGTTGGTGCTGGATCAAGGTGACAATGCTTACTTGCTGTCCTCGTGATAAAATTTCTAACATATTCCTCTGAAGGAACATCTACTGAAAATAGCACTAGATTGATTTGGTAGTGTCATGCTGTTTTTTTCTTCAGCCTCAGGTTTACAAATATTGTCAATATCTTTCTGTATTTTCTTAATTCTTTTGATGAAAAATTACTGAAGTCATTTGCTAGCAAGTATGGATTCGATGATCTGGCAGTGAACTAGTTTTCTTATACCCCGTTAAAGACGCAACAACCTGGAACAGTTTCTTGTGATCACCACTGCATGCAGATACCATATTAGATAAGTATTTGCATCTATCTGCTTCAATCGTGTTAGCAAACATATTTCGACTTTGTTTATAGATTTTGTGATCAAGTTCTGTCTTTGATTTTATCCACCTCCTTTCTCCATTCTCTTTTCAATTTCGCAAGATTACTACTGCACCAATGTTGTTTTGGCCTAACAGTTATACGTTTCCTTTGCTCAGAAGCATGTTTATCCATCAGGTTAGTTAATGTTGTATTATAGCATGATTCATGTTCGTCCAAGTCTGTGAAATCCAAGATGTCCTTTAATTACAGCTCTGGTTTCGTAACATTTATTGTAAATTTCACAAACGAATGATCTGAAATGTAGTAGTCAGCTATCGGTGATCCAAGACTGAAATCAAAATCCTTCCTAGTGATTAATAGATCAAGAACATGGCCAGACTCATGAGTTTGTATGAAAACATGATTTTCCAAGCCAAAGCTCTCTAACAGAGTAAGAAACCTTTCAGCATCAGAATCATCAGAACTATCCACATGAATATTAAAATCTCCAGATATAATGATAGGCTAGATGCAAACAATGCCCCTTGCAAGATAGCAAATTCTTCAAAGAAAACATTTGTGGATACTGGATTTCGCTCCCGAATAAGGGGGCCTGTAAATGCCTAAAACATTTCTTGCCATCAAATCTAAATGCATATTCTGAGTACTCAAAGGATCTAGTTTGTCCCCCATATATTTTCTCCGGATGCAAAACTTTCCGATATAACGCGCCCCTGCCACTACCTCGTCGGTTTTCCCTAGGATGATCCTTGAAATCATCGTCTGGACAAATCTCATTTGTAATCACAATTCTCATTCAGCCATGTTTCTTTGATGATACAAACATCAGGCCGATTTGTAACAATGCAACTTTGTTCCTAAGAGATCTCACATTGACAATTGCAAGCTAAAGTTTCTTCTGAATTCTCAGAGGACATAGACTGATCTGTTTCAGATTTGATTTGTCATCTCCCCTCTGAGTCTGACTGTTAACTGAACTCGATAAACAAACACGATTGATAAGGGGAATCGAAGTCGCAATAGTTATAAGATTGCGAGGATTTAATCCCGTAATTAAATCATAATTCCTCCAGTGCTCTGCAACCTCTCTTGTTCTTCATTAATAACTTGCTGCCAAGATTGTCAATTTTACGACAGGATATTCGATCATGTCGCTGGGCCTACGTTTGGGCCATACAATGAGAACACGAACGTAAATTTCTCGTTCTCAGCTCAGAGAAACCGCATGAAAAATCCAATGTTCAAAGTAATCTTTATAACACCAGTACCTTAAAGTAATCGAAGAATCTGTGTTAAAAGTCAAAAACAATAGCTAAAAACATATCAGGTGTGGCAAGTCAAGCCGAACGCGTGGCGCCATCTTGCCTACAGGCCGGTCTCTGTATTACAATTTATTTGATATATATGGTTTGAAAGTTGCTAAATAATAGCAATAATCTTAATGAATTGTGTTAGATAATGACTGAGTTTCCCTGAATAAGATTTTCCTTACTTTACCCAGGTATTAACCTTATTTAATGCACAAAATGCACGACTTTATTTTACCATAAAGAACTACTTTTAACTCAACTACACTTTTTATATTGTTGGAAATAAGAGTGATTTTATCTTTGGTAATGATTCGTGGTTAAGAGACTAATTTGATACTGATTATGAAACCAAATTGGTGATAGTATATACTATTATATAATGAGCACTTGCAACATGCGAATAAGAGTAACTGCGAGCCAACAAAGTCTATGTTACAAGCAAATTTTCTTAAAAGCGCTATGTGCAGAATTCGATGTTGAATTGTTTAGAGTTAAGGATTTGCTAAGTAGTTCCTCGGAAATAATGCGATTTTCGTAAGTATTTGATACATGGCAAAGACATTCCTTAGATCACTGCATTAACCCCTGGATTTTCTTTCATCATTATGATAATTATATGGAGGATACATGAATAAATTTATCATTAAATGATCAATAAATACATCTTTTGATGGACTGAAGTATATATGGATTAGTTGATTGAGTAACTTATTGATGAATTAATACAAGAGTATATACTGTTTCAATAATGAATGAACTTCTCTTTGAGTAACTACATGTTGGAAATCGTAGCCGTATACCCGCAGAGAGTGATTGAACTATAAGGACGTGACAGCCATAGATACTACCAGCCAAACTAGAAACACGATGTTGTAGTCTTGGTAACGATAATTATCAGTAATCATTAGGGACGATTAAGTGCCGATCAAAATACCCTATGCTTGTTGAATTTTAATGCGGAAGCCAACTTAAAAACAGCTTGGATCGAGAACGCTTGTTACGAATCTGCTAATCTAAATTCTTAAGAACCTTAAGTGATATAACAGGGGACACGTGATATTTCGCTTATTAGGTCATGCCTGGGAGAACAGAAATCGTACGAACAGGTTATAAAAGAAATAGGTTTTATCTAGATCACGGACGCCTTCTCTCGCAGGTAGGAATTAAGATCCATTTTCTTCTTATTTTAGGTCAATAGTGGTTGTTGGGTGGGTGATATTATGTCTTGCAGCTGTTTATCTTGATCACTATTATCTACGTTTTGTAAGTTGATAGGCTTGAAAGATCGTAAAGACCGTCCATGTTTTATCATCAGAAAAGAAGATGGTTTTGAAAACATGCTCTTTGGTATTGTCTAATGTTTGCCAGTTAGTTTTTGTTAAGAATGTCTTCATACGGATAGCTTAAAATAATTAAATACGTATTAGTGCTAAAGAAAGCATAGCATCACTTAAGTGATTGTGTATAACTGTTTTATACATTTGAAATCGATCCAAATAACTCAATGTTTTAGGGTTTAAAACAGCTTCAGGATATACTTTTGCGGAAGCACTTTCATTTTCCGTTTATTTTAATTCATAATAACACCTTTATTCCGTTGATACTTACAGGGTTTGCTGCTTGAAAGTTATAAGCAGAAAGTGAACAACGTTTGCCATTTTTACACCTGCCTGTAAAAATTAACAGCATAGTCGAGTCCTTGATTCAAAGTCCTCATCTACGTTTAAAAAATCGGAAAGTGTAGCAACTAACGTAAAAACGAGAAAAAGATTGAGAAATTCACAAGAAGCTTTGGAAAATGACACTCAAGTCAAATCATTCCGTTTGTCTTTAACTTGTTCAAATTCTTGATGCTTCAAAGGTGTAAATAAATTTTCAAATAAAAGGAAGAAAAGTGCTATTCTCATCTTAGTTCCAAACATAATCTAGTATGAAAGTGCCTTGTTCAAGGCCACACAACTGCGATCAAGGATGAGGAGACAGAATATTACAATTTATTCGACTTTTCCCTCTTCCTTTGATGGTAATCCTTATAATAAGGAAATTTCGATGCAATAAGGATAAGATAGAAACAAAAATATTTATTAAGGACACAAAAATCGTTATCGAAAAACATTTGTTATTTAATAAGCACATTTATTGTATCCACTTGTAAGCGAAGCTTATTAATGTTGAGGATCTTGACAAAAGCTTACGTTTATCTTATGATGTCGGAAAGTCCAGCAACTACACTACAAGGATAAGTGTTAAATCAGTGGAGCTGGTCCCATCTTGTATGACCATTTATCCTTGGCAGAATTCTCTCTCGCAGATTGCATGTGATTTTAGTCATGGATGTGATTACTTGGCAACTTAGTCCCTTGGTTTGTAAACCGTCACATCCCGTGCTTAAATGCACCTTAAAGTAATTTTTGCTCACATAAAGACACTAAGAATACTAATTCAGTTTTGTCTCTTCATAGGCAAACAGTTTTTTGTTTAGTTTACTACTTTTCTTAGATTTTCTAATGTAAAGGGTGTGTTGCTTTGCTTTCCTTCATACTCAAGTTCTGCTAACAAACACTGTTCAGAATGACAAACATGACATGATACCAAGTGAGGATAGATACTTGGTAGCTTAAATAAGGTTCCCATTAAGTCAGTACATTTCACTAATTTTTCATGAAAGTCCCAGTTAATCTTTAGGGAAAGGGCAACGTTTGTTAATTACGAAGAGTAAGAGACAAAAACTATCAAAATAATAAAAACACAAGGTTATATGACACATCCTTGTCTCACAACTTACTATAATCTGAAATTCTGTCATCAGTCAAAGCTTTGTTCCAATTACTTTGCTCTCTATAAAGCATGTATGCATAGCATAGAAATTTAACATTATTGATATCATACTTAGCGAGTACATGTACTGTGCCAATATATCATTGAAACCTGTTGTTTTCCTATTTCTCATGACTTGATTTTCATTGTAAAATTCCATTTATATACTGTTATTTAGTTGATGTATCGAATAGTGAAATAGGTTCTCTACAGTCATCATCTGTTTCGTTAGCGGTTCTACACACTTTTCTGTTGTTTTGTTTATTCATATAACAGTTCATATAACAGTAGTTCTCCTATTTTCTCTTTGTGCATTTAAGGTGATAACCTCTCCTGAAGTATTATTCCTTCAAGACAAGGTTTCGCTCACTAGATGGCGAGGCTATTTGTATATCGATATTTTAAGACATAAGTAAAGTTTGTCTGCTCCTCCCTACATCTACATGGCAAGGATGTGCAGAGTTAACCTTTAAAAGAACAAATGCACTACACACACGCACCACAATTAGTTATAATCACAATTAGCAGTAGCTTCACTCATGTTGAGTATCCAACTAGGACAGCCCCAGTAAAAAGCTCTTGCCTAGATCCTTGGCTGACCCTTTATCTCTGTCATTAGTACGTCCCACACACAAACTTCAATTCTCTTGATAGCGCACCTTTTCATTTATTATGTAGTCTCTCGCATTGGTGGATTTTATAAGGCTCTGTTTTTTTGGTGTTGTGGATTGAATTATTTGCAAAGGATGATCAACATAGGTCAACGTCCTCCTTCCTAACAGGGTGGTGATGTACTTTGTTTTAAGTGACGCCCTATTTTCTGAAGACACAACTAATGGATGCTAAAATAAGAAGCGCGATTGTTTAGTTCCCATGCCGGGTGTTAACTGCACTCCAGACTAGACAGATTTCACTACACAATCTACTGTCTCGTCCTTCATTTTGATCTCAAAGTTGTGCTACTACGTAGGCGTTTGTCCTGCTGATTGCCATTTTATGACAATATTGCTCAAATTTGACCCTATGAAGCTATTTAGTGCATGTGCGCATGCAAAAACCCAACTTCTGTCTCTTCCCCAAATACAGGTTTTGATACATTGACAGCGGAGATAGCGCTATGGAGTGTCATGACAGGCAGCTACCCCCTAAAATTCTTAATGACACCCTGTCGGCAGGCACATAACAAATTCTCGCTACTTGAACTTTTTGAAGATAGAAAACTGTTGTTTGAAGATTGTGTTGAAAAACCGTCTCCCAATCGCATTATATTGGAATGTAAAAGGCAGCAAATAAGATTAAATAGCAGAAATTGATAGGGTATTTCCGTCGATTTCCATGGATCTTTTGTTGGCTACAATAGACCGTTGTAGTAGTTGATGATTTGATTGCCACAACGTTTATTTCGAAGTACATATAGTTGATTTCATTTATGATATGGTTGATTTCTTTTATTATATGATCTGTTTCATTTGTGATAAAGTATATTATAAATAGTTCAGAAATGTTATAAACACGACAAGTTTAGAAGTGAAAGCTCCAATTTTCAGTATCTGTTTGTAATAAAGTAGACATATAAATTTAAAAGAGATTGTGCAATGAATTCAAAAAATCTTTTGGCAATATTTTCAAAATGATCGGCACTTGAGCACCTCTGGGATTGTCAGCACATCATGTGTTGGTCTTTAGGGCCACCTCTAATTGGTAGGTATAAAAGACCAAGCATCGAGTTTTGATGTATGCAACAAAGAGAACCTGAACGAAAATTGTGTTTGTATTTCTTTGCGCAGCAGTACACATATGTTCTTAACGTCAAAGTAATCCAAACAAAATAAATACTACTTCTCAAATGTAAATGATTACTTCAATTTATGAAATGTACTAACTGTAAAATTAATTGACTTTCGTATTTAAAAATTGATGACTCTTATGCGATATAGGTTTAAGTTGACTGTTATGTTTAGAAGAAACAATTACTTTCTATATTCCTTATTGAGTCCAGTACATTTGACAATAAATTTTGTATCGTAATATTAAATCTTGTTCTACACTTTTTTCGCTATAGACTTACAAATGGTTGTCAGTGTGGAAGCGAAAATGTTTTCAAAAAATTGTTATTAGCCTCTTTAACTTTCCGTCGTTCTTGTTAATGATCTATAGAATATTTTGTAGTTACTTTGCTATGCATCTATGCCAGTAACGTTTCTAATGATTCTTGTGTCCCAGAAACTGTTCAATTTACCCTGTAAGACCATTCTATTAAACTAAGAATCTTAGTTCAGTCAAAGTGTAATTTGTAATCTATCATCAACATATTTCATTATCCTAAATACAACAGTACCACATCGGTATTGTATCACATACAGTATTTAAACTGTTATCAGGACTTTGGGTCATATAATACAATTCTTTCCATCAAAGTTTCATTACAAAAAAAACTGATTTACGTTCATGTCCATTTGAGAAAGGTCTCTGAAAACTAAGTTGCTATTATGTTTCTAGCTGATAAGGTATGAACTTTAAAGGCACTCACTTTGATGAAACTGTAACATTGTTATTCAATATCAACTCCCTAATAAACAAGGCACAACCTTTGTACAAATTCCAATGGCGATTCCCCTGTCATGCTGTGCTCAGCTTGATTCATAAACACAAAAGATTAATTGATCGATATCAACAATGACAACATTACGTCCCTCCCTTACTTAAATTAAATTCACTTAAGGTAAAATTTAACGTCAAGAATCAATATTGTTCACTAAATGGTCAAAAACTGCCATTCGTAAGTATTGTGTCCATATCTTTGTACTGGACGTCTTATTCTTATACGATTGCATGGCTGTGGCTCATCATGTTGGTCATCATCATGATTATCATTATAGATGTCTGCTTCCTTTTGATTTTTTCTTTCTCCGACATTTGATTTGCAAAGCTTAACAAACAAAATTTTCCTTGTATTGAATTTTCCATTTCAATGAGCTGTCAGTCATCCACCTTTTCTTGCAGTGACTATGTATGGTCTTGGATCAAATTTAGATAAAAACTTGATTTCTTTCTTTTAAAGCATTATAACTGTGTCTCCAAATTAAATCAGTGACTTCTTGGCATGCGAGCGCTTATCCTTATACTCCTTCATTCGCTGCTTGTCGGTTTTATCATTGTGCTTTACTTTCAAATGTATTTCATGCACTGGTTCTTGGGAAAATTGTGACAATTTGGTACAGATTTTTCGATTAAAGAGCTGTTTAGCTGGGGTCTTTAGTGTGGTAGAATGAAGGCGTTGGACAATAATATAAATGAAACTTATATATAGTTCTTTTCCAATCTTTACTGTCAATATTGGCTGTTTGGATAGCCTTCGTCAACAGTTTCATGACGTTCTTGACTTCAACATTCCCTTGGGGCCAGAAAGGGCGGCTGGGTTTGTGTTCTGAGGCAATTTCTTTCGCAAATGAATAAAATTCTGACCTGGAAAGGGAGGTTTATTATCTTTTTGACAAACTCTGGAATTCCATGTGTTGTAAAAATATGTTTGAGTTTTGGTATTGTAACTTTTGACGATGTTGAGTTTATGATTTCTACTTCAGGAAACCTGGAGTAAGCGTCTGTTACTACTAGAAGGTACGATCTATCTGGGAAAGGTCCACAAAAATCGATGTTCACCACAGGCCAAGGTCCTGGAAGTAAAATATTCATTGATAAAGGCTCTGGTTGGCTTATTGGTCCTGCGGCTTGACAAGATATGCATGCTTTGTCTACTGTCTCAACCATTGTATCAATGTAAGGTAACAAACTCTTTTCTCTGAGCAACGTTTTTACTCAGCTTGGATGGAACAATGATACAGGATCTGCACGAGATAATATTTTACTTGTTATTGATTGCTAACTTATCCTTTACATTCCGATAATGCTAAAGTTCTTTCTTGGTATCCTCCAAAACACCCAAGCTGGCTATGGAATTCCAACTTATTTTGCGAATGATATCAGCAAGAGTTTACAATGTCGTGTCTGCTTCCGTGGCTAATTGTATATCATGTAGAGACATAGCTTTTGGCACTGCATGTGCTGTGAAAAAGTTGACGTATTTGTTAGCTAACAGTGAATAGCGATCAACTATTGTGTCTGAAATACGACTGACATGACGGGAAAGAAAGTCAGCTGGATTTTCTTTACCTTGTAAATATTTCACCTGAAAGTCATGGTCCTGAAGG
Source organism: Chironex yamaguchii (assembly GCA_024741275.1). Taxonomy (NCBI): domain Eukaryota; kingdom Metazoa; phylum Cnidaria; class Cubozoa; order Chirodropida; family Chirodropidae; genus Chironex; species Chironex yamaguchii. The sequence goes on from JANTCA010057513.1 coordinate 27,106, forward strand.
CGTAAATTCCGACGTTCAATCCTCGCTGGTGGTTTTAACAACGGATTTTGTAGAATGTATTCAATTGGCTTGCAATCAGCTAATAATGGAAACTTTGCTCCATATAGACATAAATGTAACTTCTTGATTGCCCATACTATTGCCAGAGCTTCCCTCCGTCTGAGAATATTCTCAAATTTCTCACATTTCTCAATGTCTTTTAGGGATCAACTTATGTAAGTAACGACTTTGCTGTCTGCTGAGCCTTTATAATTTTGAGTGATGATGACTTAAAGTCCATATGGTGATGCATCAGTTGCGAGCACAGCTTCTTTCGATTTATCAAAATAGGACATCACAGTTTTACTGGTCAAAGAAGCCTTAACAGCACCAAAAGCTTTTTTTTAGTGATTTTCCATTTGAATGAAGCATTTTTCTTGAGCAACTCTCACAAAAGCTGTTTTAAATCACTAAAGTTCTTTATGAATTTTGAGCAATAGGTTGCCATGCTGAGAAAACCACACAATCCACTAGTTGTTGCTGGAAGTGCTGCATTAAGTATGGCTGATACTCTGACAGGATCAAGTGAAAGAGCATTTGTCGAAAACATGAAACCAAAGAATGTTAAACTGTCTTTACTGAACTCACTTTTTTTATTTAGTGTGAGGCTTCTTTTGGAAAAATGCTTGAAAACCTGAGAGAGAGCATTTTTATGTTCTTTCTGTGTTTTCCTAAAAAGCATTGACGTGCTCTGAAATGTTAAACACATTGTCAATTCCTTGTAATTCCTCTGCAATTGCATGCTGAAATACTTTACTTGCTGATGAAGTCCCAAAATTTAAAGTACGATAATCCTGCTGTAATCCTTTGTGTGTTGCAAAGGTAGTTATGTATCGACTTTCCTATGACAGTACAAGTTTATGATATCCAGCTCGTAAGTCTAGTTTTGAGAAGACCTGCACACCGTTCATGACATGAACTAGATCATCAATTGTTGGTGTTGGATGTCTCTCTCTTTGGATAGCACCATTGGTCATTCTCATATCAACACACAATCGAACATCTCCATCTCTTTTTGGTATAACGATCAAAGGCGAAACCTAGGGCGTCAGTCCCTACACTTGTTCAATAATACCTTATTTCTCTTAGGTTTTGAGGGCTGTGGTGACCGGTTGTTGCATGTGGAATGGTATTCTTCGCGCCTGTGGTGCCACTAACATAACTGATTTGTCAATGTGTAGCTTAACTTTGAATTCTTTCAATTCACCAATTCCGTTAAAACCGTGGCCATACTTTCAAATAAGATCGTCGTGATTAGTTGCTTGTTCATCAATGGAGCAGACATTGACAGATATAAGGCCTAAGGTTGTTGCTGTTGTGGAACTTAACACATTTCGAAACGAACCTTTGACAACATAGACCTGTCTTTGGATTTAAACAGAGCTTCAAATTGACCTAGAACAGGAAGTTGCTGTGTTGCACTATAAGCAAAGGTTTCCATGTTGCTGCAGGATAATTTATGACCTGAGACTTTTTGTAAAGACAAAAAGGAGGTTTCGTCTATAATGTTAATGGTGGCTCCAAGATTTAACTTCTTTTTAAATGTCTGAAAATTCACAAGTTGATGCTATTTTGAAAAGCCTGGTTGCAAACTGGTTGATTATTTCATTTTGATCTTGCTTGAGCGTGCAAAATTGAAAAATTTCATAATCCACGTTTTTCTTGGGCATGAAATACTGGTCGAGTGCAGAAGTGGCTGCATCATAATCACCATCATTTCCTCTATAGGCGAGTGTATTGAAAATATCTTGTGATGCTTCTCCAGCTTGATAGTATAATAGAGCTCTCTTTTGCTTAGCCTCGATGATGTTAAGAGCAACAAGGTAAGTTTGAAATTGTCTTTTCCATGCCTTCCACCTTTTGCCTAGTAATCTGGGATGGGAGAGCAGATTAAACGAAACTAACAGTGTTAAATTGATCTTGCCTGCCATGTTGTTGTGTTCTCATCACCACTATTATGTTTCTAGCTGAAAACGTATGAACTTCAGAGACACTCACTTTGATAAAACTGTAACATTCTGATTCAACATCAACTCCCCCCCAAAGCACTACAGAACATGTGTACAAATTCCGATGGTGATTCCCCTGCCATGCTGTGCTCAGCTTGAGTCATAAAAGATAAAATGATCAATATCAGCAATAACAACATTACAGTTGCCATTCTGTGTGAAAGATATCGTCCTGTAATATTTCGGAAGGGAATTTTGCTCTTAGTCATATTATCATTATCTTTATCGTTATCAATACTAGAGGTTTTTAGACTGAGCTCCATGTTTTACTCCTTACTTTAGTCTACGGTTCCTATAAAAAGGTTGCCATATATATACATATATCATAAATGGTGCTGTCTTCACCAGTATAAAGTGCTCTATGTACAGAGCTTTTATAACAGAAAATGAAAGGACTTATTCTTTGTTACTCTGAGCTTCGTACGTTGTCAGACAGACTATAACTGAATCGCATTCCAAACTACATAGATATATAAGTAAGAATATACAACAAAAATGGGGCGTTATGCAAAATTATTATATATTGTCTAGGAGCTGCTATAGTTCTCTAGATAATACTTGTTTACATGTCATGCAAAAATTACTATGAAATGTCTAGGGTGTACTATGGTTCATTGGATAATACTTGTTTTCGTGTCTGCATTTTGAAGTTATTTCGGAGCATTTGTTTAGCAGCTTATTGCTGTTGCCTTTGGTGATTTGTAGCTTTTCCGATGTGCAGAGGTCACACCTTTTGGAGGTGGTGTTGTATGGTTTGGCTGAGGTAATGACTCACCATTGGATTTGATAGGCTGATTTGTTGTCTTTAAGTTGCCAGATGTATTTAGAAAGTTCGGTGCTGTTAGAGTACTTGCTGTTCTTAAATGATTGTTTAAGCTGATTGTAATGTTGTTTGAATGTTCCTTCAATCAGGCCAATGTAATTTTTCCCGATTGTGTCTTTGTTTGCGGTTACTCTAGCGTTGTAGATGATGTTTGGGTTGAGGCATTTATTGTCCAAAGGGCAGTCTTTTTTGTCTGTGGCAGTTGCATATATCGATGTGGTGGCGGTTGGTTTGATGTTGAGAATTTTCTTGTTATGCTTGTTGATGATGGAGGCCATGTTTTCTGTGCAGCTGTAACTGGCTATTCATAATCTGAATAGTTGCAAAAAAAGCTTCTAAGTATGCATTTAGCACAAAGTTGCAAATTTTCAAGGCGATTCTGATGTTTGATACCACGGAAAGACTTTTCGAATTAATAACATGTTTTTAAGAAACGTTTATTACGTATTTCTAAACTGTTAATATAGTATTGCTATTGTTATGGCCAGCAAGCACAAGGAGTTAAGAGTAAGCTTTAAGATTAGAATAAAGTTAATTTAGAAACAATATTTTCCAGAAATTGCCACGGTAGTGTGATGTAAGTAGTCGATCCTGAATAAAGGTAAATACTTGGTTATTTTGTGATGGTTTCTTTTTACTTACAATTTATACCATTACTAAGAGCACAACAAATATGCCAATGATGGGCTTACGAAGTCATACTAAAATGTGAAATTTTCTGCGTGAATTCAAAATTACTCCAATAGCTTTAATTTGCAAATCAAATGTGACATCACTAATTAGAAATGCAATGAAACGGTATGCAAATACTAATGTCAGACCGAAGTTTTTTTCGTATTGGCCATACAAACATCAAAAGAAAACTTGATGTAAGCATTTTGCAGTGTTTGTTGTTCAGTTTAAGCTTATTTTTCTTAAAAGTACACTAGGAGTGTGCGGTTAAACAATCTTCTTAAAGTAGGCGGGTCCTCTTAAAATGGAAATGGTGATTCTACTAAATAGTAGTGGTGTTCTGCTAATTTCCATTATTTTGTCGATTAAACTCTCGAATTATTTATGTGTAAGTAAAATCGTTTGGTATGAGAAATCTTAGATAGCCCTTTAATGGATAAGTACACGGACCAATTCAAAAATTTAATATGCAATTTTAAGCTGACACTGTTACCAGGACCATCGTGGGCATCTCAGTGTATTTCATAAAATTGCAATACATTATTTCTTAGAATAGAAAATATAAAAAATAGAAAATATAAAAGCACCCAGAGCGCTCATTAAAAAAACAGTCTTGAGTGGGTGATGCTCATTAAAAGGGGGTGCTCATTTGAGGTAGGCTTTTCCATTTGAAAACCAGCGTTTTTTGAGGGGCGCTCATTTAAATTCGTTGACGCAAAGACATAACAGTTCCAAAAAGCTATCATCCTTTTTGAACACAATAGAGAAAAGGCGGCGCTTATATGAGGTAAACGTTTTGGTAAATTATTACCAAGATCGGGAGCTCGTTTCAGGAGACGCTCATTCGGAAATACTTAATTTCAATCTATTTGTTTTCTCCAATTTTAACAAGACGTTTTGAGCTGTATATTCATTTTTGTTGAAGTGAATTGAAGAAGTTACTTTTCAATCCAATTCCACAGTTTAATATCAGTTGCTTTCTCAACATACCTTTCTATTCTGACAGATACTCAATGCATATTTGTGTTAACCGTTCTTTACAGCAGCCGCTCATAAAAGGTAAACCCTATATATATCATAAATATTATATTTTATTTGCGTATTGTTTACCTTTCCTGATAAAGCATAGAAAATGTTTTAGACTAGCTATTAATATCAAGCTTTTCCAGCACGGTGAAATAGTTGTCGCAAACTAAGCGCATTGATTCCAATGGAAAATTTTTTTGCTCCGTGCAAATATGTTGCTATGGTTAGTACAGCTTGAATGATTAATTGATCTCCAACAGTATCGTTATGATCACTATTCTTTTGTATAATAGGATAACCTGCTCACTCTCCTTCATAGCAATAATTCAGAATACGAAAAAGTCTGCCACCCCAATGTTGCGTTTTGGTCTCCAAGGAAAGTTACTTCAATTTCAAAGACCAATTTGCAAGAAAAACCACATAAGAGATATAAAAATAACGAGGATATAGGTAAGAGGAGGTATCTATTCTTCTACTAGTCTTGATATTTAAGATATTATTCTATGGGGTGGAATGGTGAACCAAATAGCTAATCTTCTTAAAATCTGATCACATAGCAACTGTGTTCTGTTACTGACGAAATGGTAGATGGCAGGGATAACACACAATGTTACCTAATATGATAGATTAATATTTTATTCTAGATTAGAATAGATTAAAGTAAATATAGAACGACTTTAAATACCGTTGAGATCTGAAGCGCATTGTTTTAAACTTATCATCCTATTGACTGGCTGACTGACTAACTGTCTAGAGAGCCGAGCGACTGAAAGACCGACTCGTGGACCGACCGACCGACCGACCGACTGACTGACTAGCTGACTGAACAGTTGACTGACTGACTTGTTAACTCTTTGACGAATTCTCAACAATAAGCAGGATGCCATCTCAAGCTCTTTTACATGTACGTTCACGCTTAAGTATCCAAATGTATAAATGCGCATCTATGCATGTATACCTACACATATATCTACAAGTGTTTTTATAACTCGCTTTGAGTAAGTGACCAGTTTCATTTCCTGGTTTGTTGGCTATTTCCTAAAATACTGTAATTTATTAAAATGGTTCCTTGGTTCAGAATGTTAACATGTATATAAATATATATTGACGACACAAAAAGAAGAACATCAAGATTTCATTTATACTGAGATCTTGAAGGCAGACAAAGCCAACCTGCTTGAGACGTCGGCTTCTAGAAAAGAAATGTGTGATCCAGTAACTTCCAAATGAGTTTCTGTAGGTAACAATATTTAAACATCCATTGTAATATCTCCTAAGTTATAATGAAATATCAGTGTTTTTTTGTCTTACCTTTCATTAAAGTCTATCATGCCAAAGAATTTTTATAAGGCAAAGTCGGTTTCTGTGTCAATAGATTTGTTCTCAGTTACCTGCCAATTATCAGTTGGTAACTTTCAGATACCAGTGTTATTGATTCCTTGTGGCGATAAACACCTATGTTCTAATTACCAAAACGTTGATCAGTCACGTACAGAACATAAGTAATTGAGCTAATATGAACATGTTGAAGGCAAAGACGATAAAAAACAACAATAATTTTGATCCTCTAACGAAAATTTTTTTAAATACAATGCAAACTTTTATTATATTTGAAGTAATGTCTCAATGCAAACTTTTATTATATTTGAAGTAATGTCTCAATGCAAACTTTTCTTTTGCTTGAAGTAATGTTTTTTAAAAGTAATTTCTAGATTCGAGGACACATAGAGTTGGTTTAGCAGGTACCAATATGATAAATTTTAAGTTTAGAACTTTCGAAGGGTAGTAGTTATTAAATTATTTTTTTGAATTTTGATAGTTAAGGAACGAGAGACGACTACGTATCCAAATTAAAAAATGAACTCTGTCAACTTAATAATGGCACAGCCCACGAGGTATAGATTCGTTATACCATTTGTGAGTTGATGTTTTAATTTTGGCTTCATTCAAAAGCTTTTATAATGACTAATTTCTTAAAAAATGCTTCTTAAAGTACCTAAAATTACAAAATATGAGGGTACTTATGGGTCCTAAATAATGTACAGCAACAATAATTATCACTTTGCTGGCATATGGTGACTACAAAATCTGGTCGTTGAGAAGTTTATCTCTTACGTGTATGTTACTGTGCATAATCTTTTCATGTTACGCTTGAACCAAGGAAACTCTAAAGCTCTGTAAAGAACAAAAGGGACATCATTATAATCATAAAAGTAAACATTGACAAATAGGAGACAGCTAGCGCGTCAATCCAATACACTTTGTACGGAGTAACGTCAATTAGTAATTCACGTCTCTGGTGCTAACACAGATTGACTTAAAAGTCTGTTGAAAACGTCTGTTGATGAAGTGGTGCTTTATTACAATTATATTAATTCACATTACTTTTCTGCCAAGGTTTCTTGTCTTTTCTCAGATGCAGTAACTGACAAGAATCCTTTTAGTAAAAGCAGAGTGTTGGACTTTTATACGATCATAATTACATATAAGGAGGGTAATAATTAATGACAAACATTAGAAAACTTCCACCAGCCAAGGAGGCAACTTCCATTTGTTCCCTAAGTTTATCATATGACAGATTTAACAAATGCCTCAATCGTACGCCACTTGATTTTTAGAGTGACAAAACCTAAATTATTCCTTTTCTCAGAGCAGTATAAAACATTGTACAGCGAATGGAACCGTGTCAGTGACTTTAGACTTAATGCAAGCAATATAATTATGTCATGCATCAAGTAAGATAGCTGCAAAACAATTCTTAGCAATAAAACAAATTTTACACACAACGTGAACGCAAACGTTATAACACCAGAGGGACCATTTGATAACAAACTTTCTCCGCTTTGGACGGTTGGTTCTTTAGGCAAAGGATACTGTAATAGCTTTACATAACCGTAGTGATTTCGGCTATTCTACGTGACATGAAAACAGCAGATCAGAGACCAGTAAATGTACGCTTATTTACCTCAGCGAGGGGGTTGTATCTTTGTCGGGTTTCTTTGTCTGTTTGTCAGTCAGTCTGTTTGTTTGTTTGTCTGTTCTTTGTCAAGATAATTCAAAAACTTTGAATAGTAAAGTTAAAATGTATAGTGCCAAAAACAGACAACTAGTACTAAGCGTTTGATGTGAACCGCTACAAAAACAAAAAGAAAAATGTAAATGCAATCATTTCAAAACACGTCTTCACATACAGACATGCGACAAGTTGCAAAAAATTCAATCAGCAGGGGCTATACTGCATTTGCTTCAATATTGAAATTTTTTAAATCTTTATTACTTTCCTCAACATAGAAACTTTCTTACGAGTCAAATGTATCAGGCTCAAGGCCTACAAGTTCGGTTAATAATATTTTTAAGCTTTAAAATTTGAGCTTATGTTAAGGATCACGTATGAAGGCTGTGTCGTCCGTTTATTGTCATAAAAATGTTTTCTGAAATCGTTTCTTAGAATATTAGCATCATGTCGTTAGAAGTTAAAAGTAAAATGTCGTCAAAAATGCTTCGCGAACAAGCAGAATTATAAGCATATCATCATAGCATTAGAGGAAAAGTCCAAACTTATGGTTGTTATTCTAGTTAGCCTTTATTTATTCTGTTGCTTTTCGACAGAAGCAAAAATCAATTCAGGCAATTTAGCTTTCATGACAGTGACAAAGTAAATATTTAAATGATCTTGCAAGCCAGAGGTTGCAATCTTGAGACAAACCCAAAAAATATAAAAAGAAACGTGGTGGGAACCCATTAAAAATAAGGGGTCATGTCTTTGGTAAGGTCCTTTAATCCTGTTGCGGAAACAATTCATAACAGAAACTAAAAAATAATGCAGATTTTTGTAACGATTTGGTATCAAGACTTGCTAACTGTGATGGCTTTAAACTTTTTTGTATTACCGATAAGGAATTACTGCAAGGGACAGAAATTGGTACGGTGGTGAGTGGGTAGTAGACGTGTAAAAGGCATGGAATATACAGTGTTAAATGTTCAGTGGGTATCTGCTTGTCTTACTTGTATCAAGAGGATTATTGTAACCCCAGAGTCATTAAAGGCATCATTATGACAATCAGTTACTGCAAGAAGCCGAATAGGAGAATGGAGCCTACAATGGCCAAAGTATAAATAGTAACTGTAAATCGGTCTGATGCAAGGACTCGTTAGTAAATACTTTAATCTATGTGTTAATTGGCATACATTTTTCTCACAACAATCGTACTAAATTTGGCACTTTCGTGGTCCTCTCTCCTACACTGACATTTTTCTTTAAATAAATGTCCGAACTTTCCAATCAAATTGGAAGAGTTACACTTATCCCCATGACGTGTAAGCAGACGCATAAGTTAAGAGAAATTGATTTTAAAGGCTTTTGGCCTTTGTAAGACAACCTTTGCTATTCTGATTTGCCCAAAATGACACAGCAATAGGATATGGTATGGGCACACAATTTTACGTCCAAATTCACTTTACAAAGAAATGACCTAGGGTGAAAAGTTGAAAGAAATCTGAGACTTCGAAAAGCTTAAATTAATGGTCAATTATTGATCATATATTATTATCTATTTACTTTCGTGCAAGCAAACTCTTTCATTGCAAGAGAACCTCGTAATGACGTTTTAAGGTTCACTTTATTTTGTCATTTTAAATAACAGCTTAAAATTCCCTTTTTTTTGTCTTTTAAAAGTTTACATAATGGAATCTACTAATGTACAAAAATTCCTCGAAAACACAGTTCTCAAGGAACAAAGTGCTAGTTTTTGTCATCAGACATTGATTAATAGCATTCCAACTTTGCCAGACCCTCGATTGTGTTTTACTCGATCAACGTTATAGAAATAAAGCTAATGTTTACATCTGCTGCTAGTTCAGTCACTCGTGCTTTGTAAGTCTGATTTTTATCCAGGAACCCTTATCAAGGACTATGGAAAAGCATAGAAGATAGCAGTTAACTTTAAAGTAATAACTACAGTTGATTCCACTGGACACCATAAAAGAATATAATTGCTATGATATTTACATGAATCGTGCTGAAAAATACCAAAGTACAGTTTGGTTTATCTTTAATGATCCGTTTGCCCAAACAGTACCCGTAGAGATAAATACCTTGATCATAATATGCAATACATTAGAGTATTACTAATCCTGTTGAGTATGTGGTCTCTTTTAATGGTACCTGTTTAAGGGCAGCCACATGTTTGTTAAGATATACTATGCAGATGAAGTTCACCCTGATCGTGTCGATGGAAAATCTTTAATTATTTAACAACCAGACAAACTGTTAATATCCAGCAGATCTTATTCTGTCACCTTTAAGAAAAACCTACCGATAAAGCTGGAACAGAAATTTAGTATGTTCTTATCAATATTTAGAATCTATGTTTTCGGTATATCAAAGAGAGTAGTAATCTTCAAGAAGGTAATGTCAGTACCAAATACAAATAGGATTGCAATAAGGCTGATAATAGAGGATCATTTGGTCTTGTTTTTGGCTGCTTTGGCATTAAAGGGTATTAGTATAACTGCAACATATTTCAGTATTGTCTAATGATATTGTGTTTATGATTACAATGATTTCAACGTATATTTTGCTTGAATACAAAGAGAAAACAATAAACTCAGTTTTCTCTGGGCACCTGGTTAAACCCTTGTTAGTTGCTCTGGATACTTTGTTATTATGCTGACGACAATGGTGTGGAAGTCTAACTGTGTAAGAGAGTGAGTGCTTAGTAAAGTGTCATAATAAAATGCAGAGCAAAAGAGACTGTCTCCAAATTTTCTCCAAATAGCCAAACAGACGGACTTTAGATTTCTTCAAGATATTCTGTAATTACAGGACCAATCTACGATAATGATAAGGAATGAAAAATCAAGTACAAGGACCAGGTTATCTGCAAAATATTTACTTCAAATTACTTTCATCAAATTTAATTTATTGTCTGTCTTTTAACAGTTTTAGTTACAAGACTCAAGAGATCTATCTAACGTACATAGATCTTAGCTTTCCTACGTAAAAAACCTATTTTAAATTGTAATTGTCGTAATTTTGTCTTTTCACAGGAAAATACGCATGGCAGGAACCATTCGGAAAAATACCTTTGGTGTTGAGGAGGATAAGAGAACGGCTTGTTTTTTTAAAGACGGAGACACAAATTTCTCCGGCGTCAATGTCTCCATCACAAAGAACAGATATCGAAACTTTGACTCCTTACTTGACGACCTAAGCTACAAAATTCCCTTACCTTTTGGAGTTCGAAGCATTCAAACACCCGGTGGCTGTCATTTTGTGAACAGTTTAAGGGAGATCAAAGATGGTAAGCATTACGTCTGTTCAACATTTCATAAAAGGCCGATACAAAAAATGGATTATGTAGGAATTTCTCGTAGACGTCCATGGGATATATCAAAGCCGAAAAGCAGAGAAAGAAAGCTTAACCTTGGGAGAAATGACGAGAGGGTGGAACGATTATTCAGAGGACGCGACATTAAGCCAAAGCCAATTACAGTAGTGGCCAAGGAAGACTCTCGAAATAGAGCTAAGATTGTCTTGAGCAAAAAGACAGCATTAACTTACAATGGAGTTCTGCAGACAGTTAGCAATATCCTTCAGCTAAATAATGGAGCTGTAAGAGATTTATACACTACCAATGGAAAGAGAGTAAGATAAATTTAATGTTCATTTAGAAGAGATATTCGCCGTACTCTTATAATTTATTCTATTGTTTCGAGTTTAATTTTTCAAAAGTAACTAATCCATAACTACTTTAAACTGTTTTTTGATATTGGTGCATATTTGTATGATTAAATAAATATAACTATACACATATATATGTTATCTCAGCAAACACTTTGATCCATTATGTATTATGAATTAAAGTGTTCGCACACATACATATATTGCTAAAAGCTAATAATCACTTGTTGTTTCTAATGACCACGGAGAATTGTTCACAGACTTTACAGAAGGGAGTATAAGCATCTCAGATGGACATATCAACAGTTAAACGGATACATGTATAGATAGATAGATAGATAGATAGATAGATAGATAGATAAATAGATAAATAGATAAATAGATAAATAGATAGATAGA